>OU964981.1:1727758-1772758 GCA_918808275.2 Dolichovespula sylvestris
GCTCACCGCAAACGTGCTTACTCTCGCGCGCAGACCACGTACGATCAATCGGTGGAAAGGCGTGCGCGTGTTACGCTTGCAAATGCAACATATGAACAAACACGAGTATGCACAGGTGCTGGGTTATACGCGTCGGTGACGGTGGATGAAGGAGAGGAAGAGGATGAAGAGGAAGAGGAGGAGGAGGAGGAGGATGAGGATGAGGATGAGGAGGAGGAGGAACGACACGCGTGAAATTCACTCTCCTCACGTGAAATACACCTTCTTGTTTTGCCGTCCGGTGATCTCAATTTGTGTTCTACGTTCTATCCTATATACCCGTCGTCCTAATTTTCTTCATCCCTCCCCGCCCCCATCCGTTCTTTTAACGCTTCCTATTCTTTCTTTAATTTAGACAAAAATTTTGTTCCTCTAGAAAATTACTTCCAATCGAGAAATTATGTCTCTTCGATTATTTTATTCGATTCATTTGAATTTATCATATTTAATAACGAATGCTTCGAGATTCAAGATTGACGAGAAGCTCTATATGAAATAAATGAGAAGTATCGTATTCGCGTTAATTTTAACTTTATCCTTATTGAACCTTTATAACATTACGTAACTTTAATATCGGATACTTATATATCATGGTATTTTACTCTTCTCTTTTCACACTTTCTTTCAATTTTTTATTATAAAATTAATCTTTAATTCATATCGAAAGATTAACGTTTGATAAATTAAAGTGCTATAAGTGTATAAGATTTTCCTCAATTCAAAAATTGAGGTATGAAGGATCAAAATATTCTCGGTACGTATGAATATCTCTTGCATGTAATGACATTTATATAATTACATTTATATACGCAGGGATAAATAAAGGACATATGGAAATAGTAGAGGATATCCCTCACCGTGCCATTAATGTACATATGTACATATATTATATGTTATTCTACACGCATAGATTGCACAAAGCAAATCTACGTCGTCTCACGTTTCACATGTTACTTCCTACTAAAGCAAAAGCGTTATCTGCAATCCACTTTAGTTTCGGTGTCCGATTGTAAGCTCAAAGGTAGAACAGACGAAGTTGTTTAACTAACCACAGCTCGTTTAACTATACTCCACTTCTTATTGTTCCGCTCAGTTTGCTAGCAACACGTTCGTACCGATAATTAGTCAAGTTAAGAGAACTTTGGTGACCATCAAGCGTTATCTAACTATAGATAGTCGAATATAAACGACGAAGTAAAAACCAGATGGTAGATCATCTAAATTTCCTTAAAATTTTCATAACGAATAATTATCGTTATATGCACGATGATAAATTAAAATACTTTATTTTTGTTTTGTTTTATTTTTTCTTTTCTTCTTCTTCTTCGTTCAATTATTCGCATAATAATTGCCATTTAACTTACGAATAAGTATTTTCGGTAAGTAAAATAATTGACTAAACACAATTGTCAAATTAATACTCTCTCTTTTCCTAAGATTAAATCATTATACTGGTTATTCATTCGCAATGAGTTGAATGTACAAAATACCATAAAAAAAAAAAAAAAGAAAAAGAAAATCGCCATTGAGTACATAGCCCGTTATGATTATTATTAAAAAATGGCCTTAATTTCATTCATTGTCACGTGGAAATATATTTGGAATCGTTCTACTTTCCACGATAAGATAAATCGATCGATGCAAAAAGCGAACTACGAAATTCGAACTGATACACCGCCATTCAACACGTTGGTTACCGAATTATTTTCACGTGATTTCGCGTTCCAATCGCGTCTACCACGGATCAGCGACGCCACGAAGATCTCATTATACGTTGTAATTATTTTATACAAGGATTTCATGATCACGTTTCATTTTACATAAAATAATTATAACTTTCCCGTATGGGAAGTCCAACGTGAGAGACCGGTAGCGACGTTCAACGTTTTTAAGTATAAATAATACTTACGCACACGTACGTCGATAAGGAAGATTTCTATAGCGAGGATTCCCCCCTTCTCCTTTACCTCTACCCCTTTCCGAACTTTTAAAACGTGTATCGCGTGTATCGATGCATAGTAACTCCGATACTCCGTAATAAATCATTGATAAATAAAAATTTCATCGACGACACTTCGACGAGACGTGTTGATGCTTTCTCGGGTATGCCAAACATTGACAAATACGTGGACGTTGTTACATAAGAGTATATATGTATACGTAACGATCTTGGCAATTTTTACAAAAGTCTTCAGACAGGAGGAGAATTCACGAACGATGCTTGACTTTGCCATCGGTAATTACATCCGATCCTCCCCGTTAATTAGTGCCTCGACGGATTTTAATGCTCCGAACTCGCGAACGCCGCAACTCTAATTAGAAGTCGAGATGAGCGTTTGAACTCACAAGGGATATTTCGTTCTTTTTCTTTTCTTTTCTTTTTTTTTTTTTTTGTTTCTTTCCTTTCTTCGACTATTTAAAATTCACAATTGGGGGAGAACTCGTTGTAATGTATATGTGCATACTTATGTATGACTAAAATGATTATTCGAAATATTCGAGTATCAGTCGAATTTTCGTTTGTATAATAAATATTTATAATGAATCATCGAACTACGCTAACTTGCTACTTGCGATCTTTAATATTGTTTTTTTTTTTTTTCAAAGTCAATGTTATTTTCCAAACAATCTACGGATACATTAGATTCATTAACCTTAATTGAAATATTCTTTACGTTATTACGAAAAAAAGGAGATCTACTTTTTGAATAACTAACTTTAAAGGAATAGATTAGAATGTTTGATAGTGAACTTTACAAACTTTTAACATCTCCAATAAATTCTGTAAAAAAAAAAAAAAAAAAAAAAGAAAAAGAAAAAGAAAGGAAAACAAATACTATAACATTAATTGAATAGAAAAGCCAAATTTTGTTCTACATCTGTTAACGATAACGATGGCAATAAAGATTAATTTTAATTAGATAAAAGACTACATTGTACGAAAAGTACTCGAATCGATTTCATTTCGTTCTATTGAGAAGTAAACATTAATGTATATACGTATATATTACAGATACATATTTATTCGTTTTGTCAATATATTCGGGGCATAAAGAATTCGTGTTTCTTATCAGAAGAAGATATATTAAGTAACCACGACCATTAATAATACAAGACGTTGTACCTTCATGGAAGCACAACCATAAATTCGGTGAGTGAGACAGAAACGATGCTTTATCTATACCACTCTCGATATTTAATTTATTTTGCGATAGGAGTATATACACGTAAATAACTTCTGTTTCTCTTGTCTTAACACAAATAGTATTGAGAATACTTCATTGAATATTTAGATTATATATATTAGCTTCTTTAGTATTTTCATGTAATTAAAAGTCATACACACACACAAAGTACGTACACATTATCATATATAAAATACATACGCTTTAAAGTCATTCATCGCGGATGTGTTGACATGATTAATATTTTACGTGTGTCTATGTGGTTGCAAAAACGTTCGATAAATAAAGGAACGTTATAAGGTAATATAGCGTTCTATAGGATGCAAATAAGATTAATTTTTCCGTAAATCGAGTTCGATATATGCCAAATTAAAGAATGGAACAGAAAGTTGCTAGAACAATTAAATTAAAATAATTAAATTATAATAATCATTTCAACCATTATATGGCTTACGAATGGTAATACTTAACGAATGGTGATTACTATATCACAGGAATAAATATATTCTACATTTTCTACGTGATACTTGGCAAAATTTGTAAATTATTTGAAAGAATACCTCCTCACTACTAATATCTATCATAACTAATATTTTTTAACTCAAAGTAAAATAAAATTTGAATTTAAATAATTCTTTATTAGTCGATAGTACCAGAGAAAATATCTGAAAGTTAATAAAAATAATGTTTTGATGTTAAAATCAGATTACATTCTATCGGATATAACATTTATCATTAATAATCACATTTGGTAATCGGTCAAATAAAGATTCGATTTAAAGAGATCTTATTGATCGACAGTACCAATAAATATCTAAAAGTTGATGAAAAAAAGCCTTATTGTTAAAACCCATTTTCATTCCATCGAATATTATTATCGACTGTTTCGGTCTTATCACGTGAAAGTAGTAATAATTAAGAAATGTAAGATCATGACGGTAACTCTACTTATATATTATTATTGTTTTAAACTCAAATCTCAGTCGCTTTCGATGCCATTCAACAAAAAAAAGCGAAAAATATCGACGGTATCGCGAGATTTATTTATCTAATCGAAAAGTACGGCGAAAAAAGCGTTTTACGTTTCATCTAATCGAATGTATAAATTTGTACTAGCGTACAAATTTGAACTATTGCGTGTTCAACGGGGTTGATTTTAAATCGATAATATCTCGAGATTGATTTATCTAATCGAAAAGTAGAAAAAAGGGGAGTGGGGTTGTCATATTTCATCTAATCGAAAGATTTTATGTCTGCCCGTATAAATATTTCAACCGGTATGCGTTCAACGCGCGATTATTTCTAAATCGATAGTATCGAGCAAGATTTATTTATCCAATCGACAAGTAAAATAGAATCGTTTCGCATTTCTTCTAATTGAATGGTTTTATATTTCCCACCTACAAAAATTTAAACTGATCGATTTTAAATCAATATTATCGCAAGATCTATGTCCCATATCTATTTCATTGTCGTACTAATAAAACCACGTGTATCACGAATATAACTACTATATTCTTGTTAATTTAATTTTAAAATATCCGTCATAAGTTTCGCATTCGATGAAAAAACACTTGTTGTTTAAATCGCGAAACGCGAACGAATAAACAATGCTTCCACTTGGCGATATTTTTGACACGAACACTCGATTAAATCGTCGCTTCGCGCGCGATTGCAATGATTTTCTGAAACAAAGAAATAAAAACAAATTTATTAATATCACGATTACAATAAGAAACTGTATAAATAATTGAAGAAACGTGTGATATAAAAATATACTTACTTGAAATATTAATTGATACTCGCAACAAAGACATCCTGAGTGAGAGACCTTCGATGTTTACTCGTAGAAGGATAAAGGAGAACTGATCCGTTAATCGTCAAAGTTAATAAGAAGTCCGTATGTGTTTACATTACGCAAGGCCGACTACCATGAGATTAAAATTTTTTAAGTATTGTAATTTTATATTGAAATAATTATAAGTTTCTTGCTCGTTTCCGTCAGTTTAATGTTTAACCAAATGTACTATTGTTTGAATATTACTTCAATTGACTCCACGTACATTCTATATTGTTTAAATAATGATCAAATTATCGAAAGTATTAATTTGTAAATCTTCACGTTTAGAAAGAAAGAGAGTTTCGATGTTTACACGTTGGAATCCGAAAGAGAACTATCTCGGTTGTCGTCAAAGTTTAGAAAAAACATGTTTATGTTTATATTACTCAAGGCCAACTACCCGAGATTAAAATTTGCGAGTATTGAAATTTTATATGAAAATTATTTTAAGTTTCTCGCGCGTTACCGTCTTTATAATGATCAAGCGAATCTATTATCGTTTAAATATTGATTTACTAGACACCGTCTTCTTAATGCATCGTTTAAATAATTATATCATCGAAAGTACGAATTATTTAAGTTTTACCGTGGAACGATTCCTGAATTACCGATTTAGATCTTTGCCTTTCTATTAAAGGAGCTTAATAGCTTCTTACCTCGTAAGGATTTTCGCATCTTTAGTGTATAAAATATAAAGGAAACTACGTGTTCTTTTTTAATTCAACAATTTCTCATCAGCTAAAGTTCATTATCATATATAATTATCTATTCGAAACTCATTATAATTCTCGAGTGTATTACTATAACTTTTACGTGGGAATATCGCGAAACACGTTTCCTTGCGTTTCGAACGAAACAAGAAATCTGAGCATCAATTTATGCACATAAACAAACACAGGCAATCGTATACTTCACGGAAACAAACCATACACCTCTCAAGCGTTTAATTGAAAGTTAGTAGTGAAAGAAGGTAAGGGCTTTGTATCTTTCGCAGGATATCTCAACTAGCGGCACTATACGAATATATTTTCGCACGAGATGTATCGATTAGATAGAAGAAGTTTAATTCTTCCGAAATTAAAAATATTTTCCAAGGAGGTACAATATTTTTTTGACACGATCCGTCCGTCTAGAAGAGAATAATGCTTTTTCATAAATTCGAACGATTTAAATTCGGCTAGATTTTTAAAACGAGACGATGTTTGTCAAAATTGGTCAAGAATTACGATTGGATTTATTATTGGCGTAAAATATTATATCAAGGATATATGTTTATCTTTGTTATCTACTCACTTCGAAATCTGAAGCCGATAATTTATCATCTGAACGATGTTACCCACGCTGCGTTGTACGATAGACTGAGGGTCTGCTTGACTTTCGTGGTAAGGTAACAAAGATTGTACGATCGAATGGAAGATGTCGCTGCGAAAGCATGACTTTTCCGCGGTTTTCTTATTACTTTGGTATGTTCGAACGAACATAACCTCTCGGAAGTACGTTTTTTAAATTAAGAAATAATAAATTAAAATATCATGGAAGAAGACATAGCAACAACGGAATATAAGCTACGTCCTATGTTATGTGAGCTCAATCAACTTTCGATGCCCGATGGGTCAGCAATGTTGATGCAAGGTAATCGTTTTAACCCTTGTTTTGATTCTATATTTTAGGTCGTCAAGAATGAATTTTGTAGAACAAAAGGGAATTAGGCATTATTAAATACAAATTTTATCCTTGACGATTTAATATATTTCCTTTAATACATTAATATCGTATCAAATTATTCTGTAATTAAATGTTTGACGTTGATCAGGGGATACAGCGGTGTTAGCAGGCGTTTATGGACCTGTTGAACCAAAAGCGCAAAAGATGATTTATGATAAAGCTTCGGTAGAAGTTGTGTATAGTCCTCTAAAAGGACCCGCAAGTAAGATCATGAAATATGTTATATTCATTCGTTTTAACGTTTAAGTTGAAATTATTTCTATGTAATTATTGCAAAGCAATCATTGATATTTGAAGAGATCGACGACAGGATGGTAGAATTATACGTAAGGGAATCGTGCGAAGCTGGAATTATCGTAATGCTTCATCCGGGTACAGCCATATGTATAAATGTACAAGAAATACAGGATGACGGTGGGGTACGTTAATATGATTTGGATATGTTTATGTAAAGATTAGATTTTATTATTAGATTAGATAGATTAGATTTAATTTATTATTATGTGATATTTTCATTAAAATGTTATTATTTTTAGCTCCTAGCTTGTACTATTAATACAGCGTGCTTGGCATTAATTAATTCAGGAATTTCTATGAAATTCACTATTGCGGCTGTCACTTGTATGATCGAAAAAGATTCAGGAAACATTGTACTTGATCCAAATAATGATCAATTGCAGGTAAGAAAAGAAAAAGTGAAGTATATTTAATGAAATAATTTCGCTAAATGAAGTTGTTACATACATATTTCTCTTTATTTTTCAGAATGCCAAGGCAGTTTTTACTTTTACATACGATAGTATAAAAAAGAATATTATCTCTAGTTCCACAACAGGACATTTCACAGATAAAGAATTCTTAGAATGTTTGGATAAATGTAGACAAGCTAGTTCATGCATCTTTAATTTTTATCGTGATGTTGTAAAAAGGTATGCGAAATTAATATAATATCCATCAATACAATTTTCTACATTCATTCTCTCATCCTTATTCTTTAATCCATATTTTATATTATGTAATTCCAAAATAAAGTATATATTTTTCTTGTTTTGCATGGTATCATTTTACTGATGTTATTAAAAATTCAATTGTTTGATCAAGCTAGATCAGTCCAATTGATATTATCATATCATCGTACCGACCAGTGGTTATTAGCAGCAGTAGTTCAGCACAGTTTGTATAGAGGACATTGAACAAGCCTTTGATCGGTGATACCCTCAATACCAAAGAATAGAACTTGTAATCGTATCTACTCCTCGGATAACGTACAAGTTATTTTAAACAAATCAATCTAACTTGATAATTATATATATATATATACATATATATATTTATTTATTTATTTATTTTATAGATGAGATCAAAAACGTTTAAAGAAAATTCTACGTTTTGATTATAAGCTGAATGAACAACATATCAAAAAATACCGTCCTTGGGCCAAATTTAATTTAATTCAATCAAATTTAATTCAAAATTTAGTGAAAAACGCTTACAATTGCAATCAAGATTTAAATTTACATAATTTCGATTAATTCCAAATGATAATAAGAAAGAAGCATTAATACACTTTGATGGCCGCTATCAGCACACTGGCGTCATTCATTTATCGGCTGCACTTACCGGCCTGAAGTTTATTAATCGACTTTTTCCTTATCTGTAATTATGAATAGATTATTCATTAATAAACTTTAGGACGGCGATGTTTTTACTGGAGACAATTATCTATATGATTATACGATAAAATTTAAACGATGGCGCCCTCAATGCTTCCCTCGGAATAAGTATATTATAATGGCAGTACGAACTACTAAAAAACATGTTTATGACTGCGTGAAAAACGTTTATGACTACGTGACATCTGGCGAATGTTATTCAACGAATTCTACGGCCGTCAAATTGTTAGTATTAACAATTGAATTGTCAATTATTAACGCGATCAATGATCGGATAACTAATTTAATTCAATTAATCGTTAACTCAACGAAATATTGCCCAACACTGAATACGACGGAATTGTTTCTTTCTATCTTTTTTTTTTGTTCCACAAAATTAATGAATTATATCAATTATTTAATTTCAAGTAAATGTCGAGAAATGTTTGAAGGAAAAGTTTTCAAGTGGCTTGTATCCAAAGAAGAACATAGGCGGAACGTTTTAGCAAAATCGATATAAAAGAGGAAAGGAAAGGTAGGATAAAATAAAACGGAACAAAAACAAAAGCAAAAAGGAATAAAAAAGAAAAAAAGAAAGGTAAAAGAAGAAGTAAAATGGAAAGAAAATGAGAAAAAGGAGAGTCGTCGCATTCAAGCTCGTAAGAGAGGAGCCACGCCCGGTCGCCAATCATAGCCAGGAGAGTATCCACCTTCGACGTGTGCACCCTTTGTATCCACGGCTGCCGTGGACTCTCTTTCTTTCGGTTCTTCTTCTTTCTGGTCGAAGGGGAGCTCGGCGACTCGGTGGCCATTTCTGGGCGTCCATTAAATACAGAAATGAGCCTCGCGAGAGACCCACGAACGGCTCGGACCAGATCCTCTTGAAGGGGCCCGAATAGAGGGAGAGAGAAAGAGAGAGAGAGAGAGAGAGAGAGAGAGAGAGAACAAGAAGAGAGTCGGGTCAGACCGGGCCACGTTTAGCTGAGGTCGCCCCAGGCCCCCAGACCATTAACAAGGAGCGGAGCAATTTATGGACCGGCTCGCTCATTTCCACTTTATTATTATTTTCTCATCTCATAGATGGTCTTTCGCATCGTTTTGTCTCGCCCTTCCTCCTCTACCTTCTCTCTCTCTCTCTCTCTCTCTCTCGTATTCTCTCTTGCTGTCTTTCTCTTTCTCTCCCTCTCTCTTTCTCTCTCCTCCTCTCTTTCTTCTTCTCTCCTTCTTTCTCTCTTTCCGCTGGAAATTAATGCTCAAGAGCTGAATCGAGAGGAGCCACCGCGAGATATTATCGGCGTATTCCACCTCCGCCTCTACGAGGTCCCAGGTGCCTTTAAATCTAGGAATATGTGATAAGGTTGCCAGGGCCTACTCGAATGGCCGATACATGAGTAGCTTAGATACAAAGGCGCACCATGGTATTCTCCTTCCGAATGGCTACTCGATCGAAGTCAGTGTACATTATCGTACCTGTTAATGGATATCTCGACGGGGTACCAGAGTACGAATATACTATACCTGTTAGCGTTCACTTGATTTAAACGAATTTGATAGCTTCGAGATTATACTTAGAAGATCCTCACGGAGATTAAAGGGAATATCTTGGCACTAAAGGTCGCGTTGAATACCAGTGTTTCTTTTACGTTTAATAATATTTTCAAAAAGTAATGCTTCCGTTTGCTTCATTTCTCACGTTCGAAAAAATGATCCTTACGTTTTCCTAAGTACGAGCGATCGATCGATTCTCGTCGTCCATTTTCATTTTTCGTAAGTTATCGTCGAAGAGACGAGATTGGACCTAACCATATCCATCGATACGATCGGATCGTACCTGATGGTCCGTTCGTTTTCATTCTAGAACGAAAGCTGTTTCTCTATTGGCGCGAGCGCAGTTGTTAGGAAGATTAGCATGAACGGCCGTAGGAAGAGCGAAAGTAATCGTTCGGAGAGACGCAGAAGGGATTGGACGAGAGAGAGTCTGACCCTGATCGTATGGCTCCGTCGAACGGCGAGCGATCCTATGGTGGATCCTTCGCCGGTGCCTTCGCCACGTCCCATTGGTTCTATACGATTTACGATCGTTCGTCTCTCTCTCTCTCTCTCTCTCTCTCTCTCTCTCTCTCTCTCTCTCTCTCTCCTCTTCTCGATACATCGTGAAGAAGATTACCGTGCGCGAGAACGATAATTAACTTTCGCGATGTCTCAATGTATCGCAACGATTCTCCTTCAACCTTCCTAATTGTACTTGCGAGGTCAGTTGCTTCCCATTCGACTGGACAGTTTTGTTGATCTGGTCGTTAGAACGATAAGATATATATATATATATATATATATATATATATATATATATATATACATATACATATACATAGTATTTTTAACGATAATTCGAAGGATTGAGTCGTCTCTCGGTATTTGTCCGCCCCCGATTAGTTCCAGTGCTCGACAGTGGCCCCCGTGTGGCCCCGGTACCGATCATTAGAATCGTCTCGTCATTTTTTTGCGAGCCGGAACGCCCTGTGAGATTCGTCGCGCCGTGAACTCGAATACTGGGCCCTGTATCTCTAAGAGTAACAAAGTTTCCTACCCACATGACGTTCCTCTGGTGTTAGTGCGACGAGAGAAAGAGAAGGAAAGAACGGGGAGGCGAAAGTCGTTTGACGTCTGACACGACTCGAAGTGACAGCCGCCTTGTGTACGACAGGAATCGTACGTTTGTTTGTCGGCCCAAGGACTGACGTTCGGGGACCCAAGTCTTCTTCCTTTCCTCTCGTTCCCTCCCACCATCGATCGGGAGCGGTCCAGAGAGAGAGAGAGAGAGAGAGAGAGGATGAGAGGATTTCGAGGGCCCGCCGAGGATGATGGATTCTTGTCACGTAATCTACTTTAACATGATCCTTTCCGCTCGCTGACGTCCGAACACGTTGCACCTTTCTTTTCTATCTATGCAGATACTGTTTTTTAGGATCAACGTCTTTTCTCTTGTCGATGAATTCCAACTTTATTTGCAAGGATCTACGATTCGAATATCAAATGTAAAGATACGAGATGGTCTCTCTCTCTCTCTCTCTCTCTCTCTCGTTCTCTCTTTCTCTCTCTGTCTCATACGTTCCTCGTAGGAAGAAGAAGGTCAAGAGAATCCCGCAGTGCCGCATAATCCGATCGGATCGGCGCGTAAGATTGATGGTTTCTTAATAACCGAGAAAAACCGGTAAAACGATCGGCTCGTCGAGGCACCACAGGTGGCCCGACAGTAAGCATTACACCTGGACGACATAGTTTTTCTCACAATCGGTAGACACGATCGAGAGATCTCTCTCGTATACCCTTTTCTTTAGAACGGTGGGGGAGAGGGGGGGCGGGGAACGAACACGGAATTGTTTCTGATACACGGAGGAGAAGTGACAAGGACTTTTTTTTTTCTTTCACTCAATACACAAGAAATCTTCTACTTGAGAATGACCATTGTAACGCGTACCATTACATATATTGCATTTTCGCATATATTTGTGAGATAACGTTTACGTTTGTTAAAAACCAAAAAAAAAAAAAAAATAAGAAGAGAAAATAAAACAAAACGAAACAAAGAAAGAATGAAACTAGAAAGAGATAAGAAGACAAAATAATACGAAGATGGGGGAGTAAAAATTCGATCGCAGTTATAACGCATGAGGGTTCATCGTAGGCGAGAGATAATCGAGAGGCGTCGGGGTAGGTGCGAACAAATTCGAGAGATCATCCTCTTCTTTTCTTTTTCGCCGGTAGAATAAGAGGGACGATCGGTTTTCGGCCGGCGATGCCGCCTACATCGCGCGTGGAACGAACGTAGGGAGCAAAATCAGTTCGATTCTTGTCACATTCTTGTCAACGGGGATAGCGTGCCACGTCAATCTCCTCCTCGCGATTCTCCTCGGTTCCCTTTCTTGGATCTCACGGAGAGGGACGAGGATGGACGGAGGACGGACAGCCGGACAAGCGGTCGATGCGTCAAAGAAAAATATAAGCGGCTCCGCTGACGCAGCCAAACTGCCTCATTAGCTCGGTTTAGTCGCGAAACTCCGCCGACTACGGAATCCGTGCCACTGCTAGCCACAAGAAAGCAGAAGAAAGAGAGATGGTGCTGGTCGGTCCTTCAGCTACCTGCTGCTGGCTGTTGCTGCTCCTCCTCCTCCTCCTCCTCCTCCTCCTCCTCCTCCTCCTCTTTCTCCCTTTGCCTTGTCCGGAGAACGAGCCCTTACAATGGGACTCGAGTTTTCGACGTATTTACAATATTCGTCGTGTAATGATATCTCATATATGTACGTATCTATGTATGTACATATATATATATATATATATATATATATATATGTATGTATGTATATGTCTATATACGTAAATATACCTTCTCTTGCATACAACGATCTATCGATCCATTATTATTTCCCCACGTTCGATAACATCCAGGATCCTCTCGTTCTTCCCGATAAGGCGCCAGCAAAGCGGAATATACCTACTGGTATCTCGAACGAATCTCGTATTCGTATTGGTAAGCGTAAAAAATGCTGGTGCGTAGATAGCCAAGGAACGTGTGCCTGCTGATGGACTGAGTCCTGGACTCGCCGTCGAAAAATACGGGCAACGACGGAGCCCAATTCATCGCGAGCTCTCGGCCCATCGATCAATCTCCTCGCCGTGCGAGAAGTCCAGAAAGAAAGAAAGAAAGAAAGATAAAGAGAGAGAGAGAGAGAGAGAGAGAGAGAGAGAGACAAACAAATAGAAAGAGAAAAAAAAAGACAGAAAGAGAGGGAGAGGACGGTACGAGCAGAAGGTAGCCTTGCAAACGTTATACGCGAGGGACATTAATTGACACGAACGAAAGCGAGGATACGAGGAGAAGAAAGAAAGGATAACGAAAAAGAGAGAAAGAAAGAAAAAGAGAAAGAGAGAGAGAAATGGCCCAAGACAACGGTGAGCATGTGCGGTGGTATCCAGTCTGTCGAAGCAACAACGACGGCGACAAGGAGCCCTTCAGCAGTAGGAAGAGGAGGAGGATGAGGATGAGGATGAGGATGAGGATGAGGATGAGGAGGAGGAGGAGGAGAAGGAAAAGCGAAGAAGAATCCGACGTAGGCGGAGCTCCGTCTTTGTGGCTCCTTCTCTTGCCGCTACTGTCTTCGCATTGGATCTCTCGTTTGAAAATTCCCGCTCAGGGATCGTCGTCTTCCGTCAGTCCACGTGATCCCCGATTGTTTCTCTTTCTGCTTTCGATCTTGGGGATACCTTTGGCTCTTTACGCGAAACCCGCTCCTCTTCGTTTCTTCTTTTATTCCTTATTCTTCTTGGTCGAAAGTGTTCCTCTGTTTTGATCTTTTTTTTCAACCTTCTCCTTCGTCTTCCTCCTCTTCCACCACCACCTCATCCTCCTCCTCCTCCTCCTCCTCCTCCTCCTTCTCCTCCTCCTCATTCTCCTCCTCTTTCTTCTTCTTCTTCTTCTTTCTACTACTCCTACCGATCTTTCTGCTGAAGGAAGATTAATGCCTGCCGCCAGTTGAGACGTTTGCGCGAAGAGATTGAACGTGATTCAAGGAGAGAGAGAGAGAGAGAGAGAGAGAGAGAGAGAGAGAGAGAGAGGGAGAGAGAGAGAGAGTGAAAGAAACAGAGAAAGGATTTTGTATGTTATGCGTATGGAGAGAAACGACATGTACAGCTTATATGACGACAGTGAAATATCTATGGGTGTGCTTCTTCTAACTATTTGTATTTAGTATAACTCTTCTTAAACATGTGCGTTAGCGTTCATGAAATCAATACGATGATGATAATAATATTGACTACGGTGATGATGATGATGATGATGATGATGATGTTATTGATAATGATCGGAGCGAAATCAATTTTATGAGACATTCTAATCACTTAACCATATTATGATCTTCTCGTAAATGAATTTTATGATCTTCTCGTAAGACGGAAACATAAAAATTTATTTCTACGAGTATTTATAAATGCGCATAAGTGTCTACATACGTATCTTTATACGATCGATTCTATTTATTTCGATTCAGGATCAAGGGAGCATCGTTCCGTCATCACCAATCAATATGCTAACGAGAGATTTCAAAGTAACGTTGGGTTAATAATGAAAGAGATAGAGATGGATAGACAGAAACAGAGAGAGAGAGAGAGAGAGAGAGAGAGAGAGAGAGAGAGAGAGAGAGAGAGAACAAAAAGCAAAGAATCGAGAAGAGGAAGAAAGAAAGGATGAAGAATGGTGGATGAAGAAGAGGAGAAGGAGAGGAAGAGGAGGAGAAGGAGGAGAAAGAGTTGAAGGAAGTGGAGAAAGAGGTGGAAGAGGGCAGAGTCCGGATCAGCGATCGTAGTCTTAGTTTCCAGAGTCGCCGCTGGGTAGCTTCTCTCTCTTTCCTTTTGAATGTGCGCCGGCCAATTAAAATAATTAGCGACGAAACGAACGAGAGCGGTACTCCGCATGATTATAGATACAGATAAGGGGAGAAAGAGATAGATAGACGCCGGTAGGAGTAGGCAGAAGAAGTGACTAAAGGAGAAAGGAGGATTCGATATCGACGTATCGATACGTTATTTACGATCGAATGCCTCGCGTTTTAATAATCGTCGAACGTGGCTCTGGACCACGTGGTATCACGAAACACTCTTTATATATTATCGTTATTATTTTATTAGTGGTTTTGCTAAGAGAGAGAGAGAGAGAGAGAGAGAGAGAGGTGACCCCCATCGAACGTGCGATATCAATCTACGATGCTTCCGCTAATGAATTCGTTACTCCTGGAATATCGCGCTAATTGCTAAGCGAGATCGACATTCGAGATAGATTCATGCGAATCAACTGATTTCCACAGATAAAAGCATTACAAAGAGAATTAGAAAGAAATGAAGAAGAACAAAATTTTTTTGTTTACAAGACTTTTCTACATAACGTGCAAATTGCTTCCTCTCGATATTTATAAAGATCACTCTTATCGTTCGTATGTGTAAATCAAGGTTTCCCCTTTGTTGTCCAAATTTTTGTTCCCCCGTCGTTTCGATAGCTTATTATTACTTTGCCGCTTATACGTCGCTTCATGTGTTTTATTCCAGAGACCGACCGAATATTTCCGATGTTTCACGACTATCGACGAATCAGTATTTCAATTATCAACTATACGAATCGTTTAAATTACTTTTTATGTAAAATAATCAGACGCTTATGGATAGTTATACGGAACATGTACAACATATTATTTCATTTAATTTTAATATTTACGTGGAAAAACGTAATGTCAATCGAGATAAACTATTGTATTATTTTATTTAATATAATGATATATTCGGCGCATGAACGTCGGGGCCTGTTGAATCACGTTGCCGGTACTGTCAGCGCCATGTTGGATTTCCGTATAACGATAGCGTGTACACTTCGTCGTTCTCGTAATTACAGGTAATTAGCATATTCTTTTTTTTTCTTTTTCTTTTCTAACGTACACCCTCTTCTAGTATATCAATCGATAGCCGAACACGCGATTTTCACGAGGCCGCGTTCGCTAACGCGGAGACATGGTTGATTTTACAAAATATTCGTCAAAACAAAAATCGGCTATTGGTGTTCTATTGGAGGGAATTATGATGTACTTTTATTTCTACGATATTAGGAATTCTCTCACTTTCGAGCAACATTCCGATCAACAAATTTTACGTTAATAGCGATCGATAATCGTGTTTCGTATTATATTTGGCTTTTCATACGCGCGTATTAAATCACAATATATATGTATACAAACACACACACACACATTCATATAGATTTAAAGACGTAAATATCACACATACATACACGATCTTCTTACATCTTTCAGATTTCGAAGAATTGTACGAGCGAGACAGATAAACAAAAACTACGAACGATATTATCCTTACGCTTTGTGTATGGATATAAGTCTATCTCTTTTTAAGGACGTAAATCGAGGCTTGATTGAGAGAGAAAGAGTGAGAGAGAGAGAGAGAGAGAGAGAGAGAGAGAGAGGGATAGCATTCGATACGTAACTAAACATTGGCAACAATTTAACATTGAATTTTCCAAGAAATTTGTCGGTCGAAAACAAACAAACAGTCGCTAGCGTTCACGTTCTTTCTTTTCAAGGATAAGACAGACGATGTTCCATTCAGTTCTATAAAGTATCTCTGCTAGACGTGTACGTTTTCACGAGACTCATTGGCTTTTCTCTCGAGGAATATATTTTCTTGTATATTGTCGAATATTTTAATAACTCTTATACATTTAATTTTATCGTCATTCATTTAACGTATTATTTATTAATTACGAGTATTGTTATCACGATAGGTTAATCGTTACAATAGGACAATATATATATATTTTATACGTTTCAGTTAGTTTGCGATGGAATTTGCCGATACAGTTGTTGCTTTGCTCAAAAAATTTGTAAAGTTTTTTTTATTGGTAATTGGGTCTTCGCGTGTAACAATTTTTAATTAATGAGTATATTAATAATCGGTGTCCCTTGAGATACAGCGTAAACATTATTGAGTTAATAGGTCATGTACTTTTGTGCATTTCAAAAGTATTTTGTTTTTAATCATTTCGTCGATATTAAATTTAATATTAATTATGAAATGATGATCCTATAAGATACTATTATCATTTTTTATTAACGTCGTTACCTTTATAGATGATTCATAGAAAATATGTTTCTTAAATGTTATATTCCTTTTTGTTTCATAATACATTATATGCTTCAGCTTTTCCAAGTTTTATTAATCATTTATTATCATGCATAGGACGGTTTTAGAGTCAGTGTTCAATCATAATATTTATTATTAACTAATCAAATCAAATTAGATTCGATATGAATCTGTAAAATCATCATTGATACATTTTCTTCGTTATCCTGGAAGTAGGATGTTCATCATGCAAAGGATCAAGAAAGTCTCCGGTAAGTAAATCACTTTTTTAAATAGTTCCTCAATAATTATAACGATTTTATATCACAGCAATGACAATAATAATTTCTTTTTCATTCTCTTTTGACAGCTCAAATAAATGATAAATCTTTCATCGTCATTCTGAGATAGGATGCTCATCGTACATGGCTCAACGATGAATTTAAGTAAGTAAAACTTTTCATTACAAATTATCACGATAATTTTAATGATATATTATTACAACGATGATACTAATAATTTTATTGTCGTCTATTTTCGCAACGTCATTGGAGTCGTGCGCGAGGTAATGAATAAATCGAGTGTAGTATCGTTAAAATGAAAACAAAAGTAATCGCTAAATGAAAGAAGTGTTTTTGGTTCGTTCATTTAAATTTCTTTGCGTTTCGCGAATTTCTTGAAACACGTGTAATCTTGAATCTACTGCGTGCAAAGCAGTCAGTTAGTATAGCGTCAATGTTTGTTCGTATAAAGTATTATTTTTCTCTTCCTTTTTTCTTTTTAACAGTCACATACAGACCGTTATTTGTATATATGTAACGATCGAGTATCGCGAATTAAATTCAGTATCATCTCGTAATTAATAAATAATTATTGCGCATTAGAGCCAATGCATCATTGAATATGTTCTCTCGTCTAATAACAATTTCAACGAACTTCAATGTCGACCTACTGTGGACGAGTGTTTTGGAGCCATCAGAGAACTTTATAAGTAGTGAGTGAACGAATTTCAAGTCCCTCCGGTGCTCAATCATGCCGGGGATGAAAGGTCCGAATTGGTACGAGTTACCGGTTGTAACTTTTTTTTAGTTTCGATAAATTATTGACGAGCATGACCGCGAGTAATTCCTCTTTTGGATTTACTCGCCGGTAGTACATTTTTAATTGTGAATATTTTTTTTTTTTTTCATTGCTCATGTCCACTGTGAAATGCTTATTTTTGTTTAACTCGGAATAGGGTTTTTCGTTTCATCGGTCAGCGGATTTATTTTTTCGAGAAAAGCATGTGATCTACGTTACATGCATTGTTTCCCATTTGATCTCTTTAATTGCGATCTATTTCGCATACATCGATATCGACGTAGTGAAAAACGAGCAAGAATACAAACGCGACGGAAACAGATTCTAGGAATCAAGCGGTCTACGCGACTTAGTTATTTTATTGGAATAGCCGTTTGAATGAAGGAAGTCGTGCGAGTTTTTTTTTTTTTTTATTATTATTACATGAAAAATTAACTATATTAACTATATAAAGAAACAAAGTCGAGTAGAGTGGTTGCTAAGAAAAAACAAATAAACGTTTAAAGTCATAGCCCATAGAGCTAGATGATAATTTAATCGATTTTTAGATCAGGATTTTCAGCTTCTAATGAACTAACTCCCGTTTCTCCTCTACCCCCTGTCACCATTCTTCCTGCGTTCTCATCTATGCGTATACCCAGGTGTTACTCGTATGGGTGAGAAACAGTTAATATGGGTTTAGTTGTAAGTACTTCCTTATTGGCTGCTATCATTGTGTTAATGATTCCGCACGATGTACCATGTATTTTTGTGTGCGTGTGTGTGTTTGTGTTAAAGCTAGCGGATCGTACATCGTTTCGAGATAACATTTAAATAAATACATATTCGATATATCTAATATATTATTATTAATATCGTTTTGCATATAGTAGAGTTATACCATATTTCTTTTTTTTTTGGTGGGAAGGAGGGGGGGTGACTTTGAAATACTCCTATATTACCAGTATTTATTTATACTGGTATGTACTAGTATTTTTTTTTTATGCTTTAGTCAATTACGCAATAATCATTAGTCACGATAGTCGATTACAGCAATTGGTACGTACCTTCTAATTAATTAAGAATCATACGAGTTTGAGCTTAGGTGTCGGATACGTCCCGAGGGCATACTCTCTAGTGTTATAGGCTTTTACTTCTTGGCGATATGTGAAAGTATCGTGAAGTGTGTGTGTGTGTGTTGGAACGAATGTTTCGCAATATTTTTATATATATATATAGGTACATATATTTTAAATATAGGTAGGCAGATAGAATATTTTTCTATACGAATATGTGTGTTTAATTTTAAGAAGGTAGGATCGGGTAAACTGCTGGCTATAATTTCCACCAAAAGAAGTGGAAAAATTTCGTTTCGGCCAAATTTTTTGAATTATTCAGCGTGCTTGCCTTTTCCTATATTTTGTCAATGCTCTCTCCGCGTTGCGAGACATATCGGTATCAAACGTTTGAAAAAAATCATTGCATTTAGTTTAGAAATCCATTTCTTTCGAACAAGCAAAGATTTTTGAACACTTCGGTTACTTACAATTAGTATTTATTATTATATTAACGTTCTGCAATTTCGTAATTTTTAGAATGATTTATTTATTATAATATATGTATAGTGAATGTGGAAAATAGTAAAGATACGAAATAAAGATGATCGAGTAAAGGAGTAGGACCATAAGATGTATGATTGATTTTCTATTTTCGTTCGATATTAATTGATTCTTCGAATACAAAGTTTTAGTTATAGATATTTGTTAGAGCATTTGAGTAAATGTGTTTGTACGAATGCGGATTGCTTTTTTCCATTGATCGTCGTAGGACTAATTAATAAAAAATATATATATAATAAGCGTTTATCATTCTTTTTTTTTCTTTTCATGTGTTAAATTCAGAGCATGTCGACGCAGCAATAATTAGGGCACGGGGCAAAGAAGAGTATTTTGGAACTTAATCAATAGTAATTTCATTTTTTGTTTTTTGCCTTTTCAATTTTTATCTTTGATCGAACGTTATTTGTAATTAACTATGTAAAGAACGCTATAAGAAAATAATTCATAATAATTTATATATTTTTAATTTATTATTATACATTCTTATATATATATATATATATATATATATATATATATATATATATATATTATTTTTATTCGTAGCGTGAGATTTCAGATTTTTAGATCGTTTAACTATGTGATACAACGTAAAGTCACGCGTTTAAATTTTATCTTATTGTCGCGTGATATAGAGATTAGGAAAAGATAAGGAATTAAATTATAAAGTATATTTACATATTGTTGACACGTCAAGTGGACGTACTATATTGCATGCTTTTACTTTTTATTGTATAATATATATAGAATATATACACACATACACACATTTTTTTTTATTACAGGCGATCATCTGTGAATTCAACAATAATTCTCGGTTTTCACGTATTAGAGCGCTTAAAATGGTTGCTAATAAAATATATATGTATATGATATATGTATATAGCCTACGTAAAATATTAACTATAATTCTTTACAAAATTAGTTTTTATAACGAATATAATCTCATATATTTTTTAGATGTAACGAAGACCATTAAGATTAAATTTATTGCGTCTTCAAAGAAAGTTAATTAAATTCAATGTATATTACTATAGTAATAAATTCAAAATTGATCACTACAGTAATATTTATTATTTAAACGTTTAATTATTCAATATATATGTTTCAGATATCTGATCATAATTATTGCATATATCTACATCTTATATCGATAATATTGATAGACACATAATAAAATTGCATACTTTTATTTACTTAAAATTGTATACTATATTGATCTATTTTTAATTTTTTAGGCGTTTCATGATTGGAATGTACGTTTGTCTACGTAAAATGACTGATATTATTATACGTCATGAATTCATAAAAAGTTTTATATTATAGATATTATATCTTGTACATCAATTAAGTATATTACGCGACTAATTAGTGTTTATTTTTACAAAATTTTTTATCTCTAATGCATGCTAATTTGTTAAGAATATAAATGATTTATGTTGGGATTATTATCCTTAATCTCTTTACGCTATAGCTTGTTTATCTTAATAGTACTATTAAGAGTTTTAATTATAAAATTACTTTATTTTTAAGGCTAATTAATAAGGAAAAAATGACATATTGGTATATATTAGCTGCCGCTTAAACTTTAAGACAGTTCTAATAACATGGATTTATTGTTCTTTTTCCCATATTTCCAATAACTTTATTTTACTTGAAGATCATCAACTTTCAATTTATCAATAATGCGGTATAATGAGAATTGTTGGAAATATGTTGATTGTAATAGATTTAATGTAATATATTTAAATATGTATATATATATATATATATATATATAAATTTTAAAATATTGGTAATAATAGTAATATTACAATGATTATAAGATACATGTATTTTGTACGTATTAGGGATGTACAAATTATATGTAACAATTCTGTCGATTAATTATATGGAACTAATCGTATTATATTTTGTAAAAAGATATTTAATAAAGGAAGCATGCTTTTTACTTATGTGTAGGTCAGGACAAAATCGCGATTGATGCACTTTGGATCGACTTTGACCGGGTCGAAGGAAGGTTCATTAAACGCGACTAATTAGTACGTTATCTTAATCCGTGGATCTTCACATGCAGCAACATCCACGTGGCGAGATCTGGGTCGGTATTACTTGAGATCTATCTAAATCTAAATCATGTGACGCAAGTACTACCTAGCTAATTGGCTGCATACTTCGGTATATTTCTAAAATGTTTTTCTTCCTTTTTTTTTTTTTTTCTTTTCTTTTCAATCCTAATTGAACATTATACCCGAATTAAACATCGTTAATCGTATTTAAACGAACGAACGAATATATTATATCAATGATAATATATATTGATAATATATATTGTTAGAATAATTTTTCTTATAGAGAAAGGTGCTGAAAATCATCAAACCAATATCCGTACGTTCGTGAATGACATAAGTTTTATTTATCATACCTCGCGACTAGTAATAACGTTCTTAACAGATTTCCGAATAACGAACTTCAATATTCTCGTTGATAGAGTGGCGACCACTCGGACGATTAATTGAACGAATTTTTAGAATGTTTTATAGAAATCATTTTAAAGTGATTGATGATCATCGATGAGCTAATGGGCCACTTTTCAGCGTCTACGATTTACAAAAGTGTTGTGTACAATTTCAAGGAAAAAGAGGGAAAAAGGGAGAGAAACATAAACGTTAGAGAGAAAGAAAAAGAAAGAGAGAGAGAGAGAGAGAGAGAGAGAGAGAGAGAGAGAGAGAGAGAGGGGTGTGGGAAAGGAGAGGGAGAGAAGAAGAAGAAGAAGAAGAGCGAAAAGTGCCGAACTGCCTTTAAGCTTCGTTAGTCAGGCAGTGACTTATCAAAGGACAGGATACGACCGATACAATGGCTGAAAATCCTCCGCGTTGCTCCACGTAAAAGATGGCCCGGCTGTCTCGTAAATTCCCTCAGCAGGAGGACTCGCGCGGTCCGCTCTTACTTTGGCAGGGTTCGGTGGTCTCTAAACATAAAGCTTACACCAATGCGAACTCGGATGCTGTTACGTTTCTATGGTGTCTCCTCGCGAAAACGAAAGAATTATTGACCGAAACGATTAAACTTTTCTTTGGTCGAAGTCACAGTAAGTTCATTTCAATGTATACCATTAATGGGATGGACGGGTGGGTTGAGGGTGAGGGAGAGAGGAGAAGTGGGGTGATGTGGGGCGGGGAGGAACGCGTTTTGAAACATGAATCACATATTGTCGGGTAACGCGTATTATAGTAACTTTGTAACATCCAACAATTAATCCTTATCGATATAATTAACTTATTACGATGGTTAGAGATTAATTGTTATTGAGATTTAAGTATCCAACGATCTCCGATGGTAGATATTCCAAAATATTTTTTTTTTATTGACGATTGGTAGAAGATAAAATGAAAGTAATTAGGAGGTAGAAGGAATAGAGGTAGGGACGTTCTCGAAACGAAAGTGGGCTGGACGAAATGGCTGCGACAGGCTGAACCGAACGAAGCCGTCCTCGTCCTCGTCCTCGTCCTCGGCCTCGTCGTCGTCGTCGTCGTCGTCGTCGTCGTCATTCCGGTCGACGGCGTTTATTTTGGCGAACGTTCTAACATTGTCTCGCTGAGGGACTGCTGCCGCTTCTCTCGGCAAAACCTGACTCGCGTTTCGAACGGCGGGCCGGCGTTTCATTTATTCAAAGTAAGTTATTGCGATCGGCTCGGCCACTATATTACGGGGCGAAGACTCCTCTTCTTCTCCGTCCATTTCTCTTTTAACGTTTCCGTCTCCACCTTCTCCAGTTCTCTACACCCTCTGTCCCTTCGATTTGCCGTCCCTTTCTCAAAGAGAGAGGGAGAGAGAGAGAGAGAGAGAGAGAGAGAGAGAGAGAGAGAGAGAGAAAGAGCTTTCAGTCTCGATTTCCAAGTAAGATATTCATCTAATTCCTCTCCCTCTCTTCTTCGCGATTAGCCGACCGAAGAGGACCGCATAGTAATCTTTTGCTGCGTCTCTCTCGCTCTATCTCTCGGTCTGTATAAGCTTCTCAAGCAGTTTAGACAGCGGCCACTAACTTTTCGACGAACGGACAATCCGTTATAAATCGTGGCACATGCGAGAAGGAGAGAGAAAGAGAAAGAGAGAAAGAGAGAGAGAGAGAGAGAGAGAGAGCCAATTCCTTCTAGAGTAGAGGACCGACTAGCTCGGTGTGTTGCTTGATAGATGTTTCGAATCGCGAACTGTCCCACTTCCTTTAAATCTTTCCTTACCTTCGAACCTTGTTACTCGTTTGGTCGGTTAGATGAAAAAGGATTCTTAAAAGATTCTTTCTACACGCGTACGTATCTTGTGCCTTTAACGATAGGAGCGTGCCGTGTATAGCACGGAATGACATTGAACTTGTGCGTACGTAAAATAATGTCATCGTTAACCGTTCACTCGTAATATAACTTTTTATCCAGATTGTCAGATGACAGAAACGGAAGGATGGTAAACGATGGTAGTACGTTAAAGCTTTTAATTGTTAACTCTAATGAATTCTTTAACATCGAATAAAAACCAATCGAGGTATCGTACGGTATGCACGATAATAGCGTGAAAGTATGATCAAGTGAATTTTACGTGCTCGATACATCGGATATGGTTTCTATCTTCGCAACTCCGCGATCTCGTTGGTCGCTCGGTATGCCGGTACGCGCGATAAGAGAAGACCCTTGGGAAATTTCTTGACAACTCGCCGTCTCCGGCATCGGCTTGCACCGCGTGGGAACAATTTGCAAGCTGGTGGCGTTTCCGCATGCGGTTCGTAACATTCCTAAGCTCGACTGTAAACGTTTATTCGTGCCGCGTTCTCGTACGTACATATATACAAGTCTTGTACGTGGATGTACCGGGCTCGTCCCTATTCTCTGACACCGAAGACGCTGCCTGGAATTCCAGAATTCGTTCTTGAATTCCATTCTCTGTCTCTTTCTCTCTCTTCTTATTCTCTCTCTCTTTCTCTCTCTCTTTCATTCTCTCCTCGTTCGTCGGTCCACTATTAAGAATCGCATTGGAAAAGTACTTAAAGAAAATAATTTGTTATTTTACATTTTGATACATAAAAGAAGAAATTTAACGGTGGAAGAAAAATAAGGAGTTACAATAAGTTTCGTAGACGTTCCGCTCGGATCACCATACTTTTTTCTTTCTTTCCTTCTTTCTTTCTTTCTTTCTTTCTCTTTATAGTAGGTATCCGAAGAAAAAAATTTGACTATTCTTTTAAATTCCGAGAACATCGCCAAACGCATACATCCTGGGAGGACTGAGATGTCGCTGCCGGGAGTAGGATTGTAAATGTCGACGGGACTGACGCGCGTATTTCGAGCACGCGGCCGCTACGAAATCCCGTCGGTTCTATTTGTGAGACGCCATAGTGATGTTTCACATTGACAGCGCTACGTGCCTTCTTTTGTTTCCCTTCAGTCGTTTCGCACGGCGAATCCTTATCAACGGGGTAAATGGCTTTCGTATGCTCATCGATCTGTCGTAAAACACCATCAACGGTTGCGCGTTGTTTTATAACTGATATCGGGACATAATGCCGGTATGTTTCATTGGGAATTTTTATTTAGATGGGTGTAAATGTTCGATCGCCGTCAGATATATTATATTTTAATGATGCAGTTGTTTTACATTTATGGACAGGCATTCTTTTCTTTTTTCTTTTTTTTTTTTGTATTCGAAAAACAATGTCGAAAATATTCAAGGATCTACGAGGTTCTCGTGTCCGCTCGATGTTTAGTAGACCCAAGCACCGAGGGCGGCAGGATATAAGTATATATTGAAGCAAAGTAAGTAGCGGAATGAAACGGAACTCCTAAGTGCGGTTAAGGGACGAGGTGGTAGTGCGGCTTATATCGATCACGCGCTCGGTCACGCGAGTCCTGGGTGGGGCCACGAAGAAAAAGTATCGCTTTCTTTGTAACTATCCCGTCGTTACCGTGCCCTGCACCGTTAACTCTAACCATTTCCCCACCACAATCGCCATCACCGTCTAGATTCACTTAGGTGAGGCACAATTTTTCTAACGAAAGTTAATCTCATCGTACTCATCGAATGTCGACTGTCTTTTATACAATGACCGTCTCGTTTAAAACTACGAATTGTTTAATCGGCCAATGAAATTTCGTTATCCCATTGATAGACCTTCCAACGTAGTCTCACCCCTCCCCTTTTTATTGGTCTATGAATTTCTGGAAAATTAATTGAAAAGGGGAATGATACATCGAGCCGTCGTCTATCGTAACGTCCTTAAAAATCGTTCGGCAGGTTCTACGGAAATACGACGAGTACTTGTTACATTGTAATTTATAATCTCGAAAGATAACGGTATTATTATCGTGTCAGCATAAAACACTTGCAAATTGGCCAATGAAGGCGATAATAGGAACGCTCGTGAGAGAAAAAGAAAGAGGAAGAGAGAGAGAGAGAGAGATAGAGAGAGAGAGAGAGAGAGAGAGAGAGAGAGAGAGAGAGAGAGACGAAAGAAAAGGGAAAAGAAAATGAAGAATAAGAGGAAGAAAAAGGACAAAAGGAACGGGAAAGCGTAACCGAAGAGTGCCGAACGTTTTATCGTCGAGGATTACATTCGCATTAATTACACAAAATGTTCTTAAAGAAAGTGACTTTTAACGGTAGCCAACGCGTTCCATAAATTCGCGACCTTCTCAGTTTCTTTTACATTGTCTCCTTCTCTCTCTCTCTCTCTCTCTCTCTCTCTCTCTCTCTCTCTCTTTGCTTATTTTTTCTTCTCCCTCATTGAAGTAATTTCGAAGGTAGGACAAGAAGAAGCCTTCGGTCGTGTTGTAGCCGGTTAAAAGAAAAATTCGAACAGATGCCTCGAGAAGACGGGCAGCCCTCTCTGCTCTTTGCGAGGAGGGCACAGGGGAAGGGGGAGGAGGTAGGGTCGAGGGGGAGGGGGAGGAGGGACACAGCGGAGCGTCGGAAGGAGGCCCTTCATTCGCGGCTCTCGTTCGCCGTAAAGGGATAGGTACGAAGGGCGAGGTGGGTCGTCGAAGATGGCGGAGGTGGAGCGTAGGTCGGACTCTCTTCGAACAGAACGAGAGGGGAGTCGCGAGTGTAAGTAACGAGTTCAGAATTTCATTAGCGGACGGGCGGCGAGATTATTTTAAAGAGATACGGAATTACCTGATTAGGAGGGAAAAAGTCATTAACTCGGGCGAAACTAATTAACGCTAGGCTCGAGAACGGCTTCTCTCTCTCCTTATAGGAGAAGCCCTTAACTCCGGTCCGCGGGATCTTCCTCCTCCTCCTCTTCTTCTTCTTCTTCTTCTTCTTCTTCTCCTTCTTCCTTCTTCCTTCTTCTTCATTGCTCTCTCTCTTTCTCTTTTTCCTCGTCTCTCATCCTTCTCCTTTTTCTCTTTTCTCGACTACGATCTCCGCTCCTTTAGCATACCGGCGTGATTTCTGCGAGGAAATCGATTCGTTTCCTCTTTTTCTTCAGCGAATTTAATCAGATAGAAAGAGAGAGAGAGAGAGAGAGAGAGACGGATTCAGTCGTGCGAGTCGCTCCAGAATCTCTTATATTCGAGATAAGCTAATTATCGAACGTTCAGAATAAATTATTCCTTCGCTTTTATATACCGAATACGAATAATGGACGTTCTAGGGAGAGATGAATATAAAGTAAGCCACAATCGATGCTATCCTCGAGACGGTGCCTCGAGGAGTACGAGTAGAAAGAGACTGAGAAGAGAGAAAGAGGGAGAAGGATGGAGAAAGAGAGAGAAAGAGAGAGAGAGAGAGAGAGAGAGAGAGAGAGAGAGAGAGTGAGGTTGAGAGTGAGGGTGATAGGGGGGAGAAAAGGAGAATCCCTTACGGGATAAGGAAGTGTAAACAATAAGAATCGGACGAGAGTAGAGAGGGTCGGACCGAGCTAATCTTGTTACGGTTATGAATCGCTACGCTCAGCATAATGCTGCCTACTTAAACGCTTCAGCGAAGGTAATTTTAACTCGCGCTCGATGTAGCCGTTTTGAGATGAACCCCATTGCCCTTGAATATGCGGTATGCGGCAGTCTCGTCGGTAGGTACTTACCTATATAATATCTACGATACCTTCAGCGGACTCCATGGGTTAATGCTTACGAGAGAGACTTTTAATAAGCCATTCCGCATAATTTTCCATGGCGAACTATAGCTAAGACTTTCTACCGATCTTCTCTTCTCTTCTCCTCTCATCTCTTCACTCCCCGTCTCCTCATATCTTTTCTTTGTACATGTATTTTATCTCGAAGATCGCCAATTTATCGTCGAGCTGTATAAGCATGTCAGAAGTTGCACGGCTTACAGGAAGTTAGTTGCTTTACGAATAAATTAATTGTATTTCAAATGTCATTGTTCGTTTCTGGACCTGTCAAGGATGCTGTGGAATAATGTATTTTTGAAATAAGACTCGAGGGAAAGGTAATAAATTTATTTATAAAAGAAATTGCGTGGATCACATGTGATAGGTGTTATGATCGAACGATTTCTCTCTCTCTCTCTCTCTCTCTCTCTCTTCTCTCTTCTCTCTTTCATTTAGTATAGAAAATTGCATTTACAGATAAAAAAAATTGCATAAAGAGTGTAAAGCGGATTACGTAACAGAGTCGTACCGAAGAAGTTCACAGTTGGAGAATAATTAGTCACACGCTTCTCCGATTACCTTACACGATGAGAAACATCGTAGATTCGTTTCAACGTTATTGTTCTCATTGCTCGCGTATCTACATATGTATCGTAAATTGCTATTTCTATATCGACAATTTATATCCTCCGAGTTAAGATAATTTCGGAAATACATATATAACAACGTTGAAGCCAATGTGCTTCGTTCGTAGATCGTATAATACGTCTATCGTTAATCACGGGTTCCGTAGTGAACATTCAATGACGATGATGATGATGATGATAATAATCGTAAGGATGGAATCCTTTAAATGGTAGATTTAATACGGGTGGACTTTACTTTTGTTATTTGTAATTTTTCTTCCCTAAATAGGTATATCAGATCTCAAGTTCTACTTGTTATATCTATTAGTACACGTGCCAGTAACGCAGACGCTAATTATATAGATAGGTATAATTACTGGTCGTCCGGCAGGCTGCTTCCTCAAGGCGTGCAAGGACTGTTTTACGATAAGCGTTTGTTACGCTAATAGCATTATTATACGAGTTGAGTTATTCGTTCGAAGGTGTATGTTCGAGAGAGAGAGAGAGAGAGAGAGAGAGAGAGAGAGTGAGCGAGTGAATATGCATAGAGTCGCCGGCGGCTTATCCCTTCTCATCGCAGTGATAAGTAATTTCTTATAGCAAGGTGTACGTAGGTATCGTTTGCTCGCTAAACTCAAACTCGCGGCTTCATGTTTCGGCTCGCGGCGTCGGTCGGTCGGTTGGTTGGCTGGCCGGTCGGACGGTCGGTCGGTTGGTCGGTCGGTCGTTCGTTCGTTCGTTCGTTTGTTCGTTCGTTCGTTCGTTCGTTCGTTCGTTCGTTCGTTCGTTCGTTCGTTCAGCCGTCGCTTGCAGTAGAAATGGCATTACTATATTGTTACTTTTATCGGGATATCTTCGTAACGCTTCCGATGCGAGAACGCGCATACCGCGCTAATTGTACCAAGATATAATAAACGATCCGACGCGGCCAACTTTGCTTCGCTTCGCTTCGTTAACGTTCAAACGTGACCGTTTCTACGACGTACAATTATCGCATTATTAATACATCAGTTTTGAAATATTTATAAGACGCGAGACAGGATTGCTCCGTTCTACTCCTCTTTTATTCCTCTCTGTTACTACACTTTCGCGTTAAATATAAAATGTTGGTTGGCTGGAACAAGTATACCGCTTGATCTTGTTTTTCCATGTTTTATTATCGTGCTTCCCTATCAATGTTTATCTCCAAGTAAACAGAGTACGATGATAGATGGTACATATAAGGGTCCTAACCTTATCCACTTTTACATTTCAGATCCATTCATTTTTTATATAACGGATCTTTATTGATCTTATGAGAGAATGTCAGTGGCAAGCAAACGGGCTATTATTCCGATAAGCCATTTTAAATTGAATAACAGAATTGTTCGGACAGATAAATTAAAAAAAGGAAAATATTACGCGGATGGGGGTTCGTTAAAAGGCAAGCTTGCAGATCATTCCCGCGGGATGTTCGTTAAGCGAGAAACTTTAAACTTCCATATAAAGGTACGAATAAAAGAGGACGACAAAAATCCTTGGAGTTATGGGAGTCGGTGCAGCGTTTTAGCTCGCGCGAACTTGCGGGTCGTTTGGCTTCCGATGAAGGGCTGCAGAGAGACTGCAGCAAAGGGCTTTCTCTTTCTTTCTCTTTGCTTTCTCTCTCTTCTACATCATATTCCTTTTCCCACTCTCTTTCTCTCTTTCTCTCACCTTCTCCTTCTCTCTCTCTCTCTGTGTCTCCCTTTTCCTTTTTCCCTTCGTCTATCTTGCTCCTTCTTGGACGCAATTCCCATGCAAATTTGCGCGCTTCTTTACGAGGAACATTTTTTCCCTGTCATCGTCGCCTCCTTTCTGGATATTTGGTCGGAGAATCTTTCGAGGCACGAGGCTCACCTTACTTTCGTTACCTTTCACATTTATAATCGGCTCGTCGCTCGGGGAAATTCGTATTTCGTTCTCGCATACGAAATTTCAAGCTCGAATTAGCGAATGCTTTTATAAACCCATTCTGGCATTACATATTTATCTCTTTCGTTTTATGTTCAACGTTTATTTCTATTTGCTTATTATTTCTCTCGCTCTCTCTCTCTCTCTCTCTCTCTCTCTCTCTCTCGCTCTCTCTCTCGCTCTCCTCTCCCCTCACCTCTCTCGAAACAGATCGAGAACCGTATCATATTCGAAGTAAAAGGGTTGCACGCGAGAGTAACGATACCCGAGAAGATAAAGATTTGGCATTGTACGCTTCGAGAATGCAACTTCATTCGGATTAGCCCCGGCCAGAACGTTCCACTCTTCGAACCGGTTTCGATTTACAATGAGCGAGGCGAAGAGAGAGAAAAACGATCGTCGAATATGCGCGATAAAATAGATTTGTCACTTTACCACCCTGTATTCGTAATAAACAACTCATATCCATTGCCCGTTGAATTTCGCGAATTTCGTCTGGGAATTTCTTCTCGTTAATTCGAGGAAGGTAAGGGTTCAATTTAAATTGGAACGTTCATCTCTCGACCAATAAACGTTTTCATAGGCCCCCGATATCACGTTTTCAAGAGGGAAACGGATTGTATAGCGTGCGGTAAGACGGCACGCGAGCAAGCAGCTCGCTCAGAAATAGAAGCTGCGTTGCTGTCAGTGTCAACGCTTAATGAACAATGTATGTATGTGTGTATATATATATATGTCTGTGTGTGTGTGTGTGTGTGTGTGTGTGTGTGTGTGTATAAGATGGAGAGAGAGAGAGGGGCTGCTAAGAATCCAAGATGGCTACCTGCATCCCGAAGGATCGCGAGGGAATCCTGTGATTACATTCCTGGCTCGCCCGTCTCCGCCTTTCACCACCCACCGGATATCCCAGCTTCGAAAGGCTCGCCTCGACCGACGGGAGGATGGGAGAACCTTATTTCACGAACCTTCCGGCATGTCCCGGATAGTTTTGGAACATTGTCGTGATGTACGAAAGACTCGAGCCCTTCCCTTCGTCGCTTCACGACGAGAGAAATCACCAATGTTATATACATTCGTTGGCATTTATGAAAAACGAAATGGAACGAAACGAGCTAGAGAAATGCCAGCTTCTAGGTCGTGTGGAAAATTCGATCAGCCAAGAGAACTTGCAGGTAGTGTTCGTTAAATAAACCTGGCTTAGTTCGAGTCGATTATTATTATTATTATTATTATTATTATTATTATTATTATTATTATTATTATTATTATTATTATTATTAGTACTATTATTAGATAGGTATTAGATATGTATTACCGTTAATGGAATATTTCTAAATTTTGCAATTTATAATTGATACGCTAGATTTTTCTTTTTTTGTGTGTATATATATATATATATATACATATATATATTTGCACACACACGCACATATACTTTTCTTTCCCATGTAAATCAGATAGAAATTTACTGCTTTCAAGGTTTCTTCAATGGTACTCGAAGTTAACAAGTTCGCCTGGCATCGTCGCGTATCGTTATTAACGCTTGTCGAATCTGACAAATTAATATAATATACGCGTATATGTACTTGGCTCGGTGGCTCGAAATTTTATATCCTCCGTTAGAGAGAGAACGAGAGAGAGAGAGAGAGAGAGAGAGAGAGAGAGAGAGAGAGAGAGAGAGAGGTAGTTAGGTATGTAACTGCGATGAAATCGAAGAGGTTAATTGCAACGGTCTCTCATAAAATTTAATCAGTGCTCGCTTTCGAGGCGCGTCTCTCGATGCGGACTTACATGTGAGTGCGAGCTCGTACACTTGCCTTGTCGATTATAAACATCGGCGGATGGCCGATGGAGACTACATTGAATTTTCGTTTCGTTCGATTATGAAGCAATTTCAATCACGTCGCGCTATAAGTTAATGCAATTTAATGAGAGAGTCCCCCCCTCCAACCTCGTTCATTTTTGTTTTTTTTTTCTTTGTTCGTTCTGTTTTGTTTTTCTCTTTTTTCTTTGCTTACAAAACCCGACCTACCGACTACCGTCGACGTAATGCCATCTTAAATGTACCTATACGTTTTATTCGCATTTGTTACAATTAATACAAAGTCTTTGCACGAATTTATAGGATCTCCCCACCCTGAATACAATAAACATATTTCCCCTCTCTCTCTCTCTCTCTCTCTCTCTCTCTCTCTCTCTCTTTCTTCTTTTCGTAGCAAACTCGATAAACGTAATTTGAAACGATTTAAAGTCTCGACTTCTCTGGATAGTCGCCTTTATCGCTCGCGTGTACGTATGCATGCACATTAACCGCACAATTAAAGCAGCTTTCATGCTGGAAATTACGTCGGAAAGCTGGCTCGATAATAAACGACAAGAAATCCGATCGATCATCGTGCGTTACGTTCATTGGACGTTTCCGTCGTTGGTTATTTACGCAAGAGCACGCGGGATAATTCATCGGATGCTGGACTTACTCAGGTACTTACTACACACACACACACACGCACGCACGCACACACACGCGCGCGCACACACACACACACATATATATATGCATACATGTATGAATACATAGGTATATCGTGATCGCAAATCGTTCTTAATTTCGATGCAATTCGCAACGGTCGTGACGCGATATGGAAGCCGATATACGAAGGTACTCTTATTTCTTCTCTTTCTTTCTCTCTCTCTCTCTCTCTCTCTCTCTCTCTCTCTCTCTTTCTGTTCTTCTCCTTCTCTCTCGGCTTCTTTCAAACCCTCTATCCATGAACTCACGAGCCGAGCATTTATACTCGACAGAAGTCAAATAACCATGAAAGTAACGCGATCGTGTATTCCTTTATGAGTTTTATTAGTAATTTATAGGAAAATTTATTTTGTATTTACAATTTTTACGGTTGATATGAAACAAAGATGTAGATTACGTCTGTTGCGGATGGAATTGGAGGTTCGAATTTATCGAATTTCGAATTGAACGGGCTCGTCGGATTGAAAGGGTTGATTAACCCGAGCAATCGAAACGTTAATAGTAATTGGTGTCGTTGGTTTTTGTCTGAGTCACGATTAAAATTCAACTTTATGATCGAGCTTGCTAGGGCGAAAGCGTGCCGAGTGAGAAAGTTCATCATCATCATCAAGTCGCCGCGTGACTGGATGTGGCCAGAACGTAAAGCGAATTTATGCCTTTTACGGCTACCGCTCGTTAGGTGCTCGTTTCGAGCTCTCTCGCTATTCCGTCTTCGACGTGCCGTTAATTAGTGTTTTACCTATGTAGGTATACGTATATACATTTAGAATAAATGTAAATACATATATCACATATAAAATAGACTTAACGTTAACAGGAAAATAAATAAGTTTAATAATAATAATAATAATTATAATAATAATAATAATAATAATAATAACATTTGATAAAAAGTAAGCGCATTATTTGATACAAATGATCAACGTACAACGAGCTCGAAAAGCTTTAGTTGGACATGCTGCTGAATTATTTTTCATTTTCATTATCGTTATAGTTCAAAGTGAAGAGGAAAGATAGAATGGTATATTAAAAAGTAACACAACGCTAATTAAAAAAGAGTTGTTAACCGACGAACAAATCTGTCGATTATAATCTGTTGAGAGTTTGCGTAGAAATAGAGGGAGATGGGTAGAAGAGGTCTTTCTTAACGAGCATACTTTATAACGATCGTAAGAAAATATGTGTGTGTGTGTGTGTGTGTGTAGGGTATGCAGATAAGAAGAGATGTGGGTAGGTTTAGTTTCTATGGAAGAAACGTGATAATTAAGCAAGCCCTTGCGTATCTCTTTGATACGTGTACGTATGTATGTAAATCCGAGCGTACGTAGTTTCTCTTTTCAGAGTCTCTATTATGTGAATCTTGATTCGTTCGTCGTGGAAACTTGAAAAGTAAGAGATCAACCTTGGACGTCCATGTACGAATGTTTTTCGTAGCTCCTTCGAGTACTCGGTGGAACTCGCGATAAAAAAAAAATCTTTCGTTTTACTGTCGTTTCTAGAAAAATGTCGGAAAGCAAAGTGTTCGAGCGATAAAAACGATATCTCGAGAACACGATGGCCCGATGGATTTCGGTGTAGCAACTGCATTCGATAATATGTATCTGGCAGACTGTACAGTGAAAAATCTTGGCAGGTATAACCTTTTTCCACTTTCTACATCACTGACAAGCCAAGCGAGTCCCATTTCAAACGAAACGAATTCAAAGTCACGATTCCAATTCGTTTGACGATATCGGTAAACACACTGGCCACGATATTTGCGATAGACGCTCGCTAACGAACGACCGGCCGAGAAGACAAACGAGTTATCCAGTCGATTATTGTCCCCGCCCATCGTGCGTCTCTTTCTCTCTTTCTCTTTCTCTGTGTCTTTCTCTTGCTTTAACAGCCTTTGTCTAGTATTATCGACCGGGTATGTTAATGCTAGACGAGTCTGGCACCTGCCGTTCTCTCCGCACTACCATTATTATTATTCCAAATCGAATAAAAATTGTCTAAATCTCTCGAGGACTGTAACTTATCCTACAGAGCACAAGGACTGTTCGAGAAAAGTCATTAAAGGAGAAGGGAGAGATAGAGGGAGAGTAAGAAAGTAAACAAAAAAAAAATAAATAAATAAAAGAATAAAAAGGAAACAAGAAAATAAAGAAAGAATGATAGAAAGAAAGAAAGAAAGAAAGAAAGAAAGAAAGAAGATACAATATAATACCGTCGCCCACGTACTTTCTCGCGATGTAGAAAATAGGTGCGTGCACGTACGCCACATTTTTCCGTTTAATCGCACGACGAGAAGTGGTAGGTTGGGGGAAAAAGGGAGGAAGGGTGACTGCACCCTCCGTATCAGGAGCGAAGATACGAAACGAGGAGAGGGTTGGCGTGGAAAGAGGTTGTGGAGGTGGAGGTGAAGGAGGAAGAGTGCCTTGGCTCTCGGAGCTGGCGAGAATGTAATTATGAAGCGGAGATCTACGGGAAGAGATAAGCCGGGCGAGCGTGATGGATGTTTTCAGCGTCTGCTCCGCGTCTGCTCCGCATTACTGACTTACGAGCTCGCGTATAGACACGTCGTCTCTCTCTCTCTCTCTCTCTCTCTCTCTCTCTCCTCTCTCCCTTCCTTTCTCTCTCTCTCTCTCTTTCTCTCCTAATGCCGCCGATATATGCCTCGGCGGTCGCCATTCTATGTAAATCACGTCGTAAAAGACCCGACACCGTGGAAGAAGGCAGTGGACTTTAAGAAGTGAAACAGAAAGGGAAAGAGAGAGAGAGAGAGAGAGAGAGGGAGAGGTAGACAGTTTGCTAGCAACGAGCTGCCCGTCTTTCTTCAAGAGACAACTACGACGAGGAGGACGATGTCCACGATCGAGGCGCTTCTTCTTCTTCTTCTTTCCTTCTCGTTAAACGTCCTCTCGCCCAGCCGAATCCTCCTACTCTTCCTTTATAATACCCTTACACGGATAGTTCGGTATGCATGTAAAGTACACATAGTCTCTTTCTCTCTCTCTCTCTCTCTCTCTCTCTCTCTCTCTCTCTCTCTCTCTCTTTGTCTCTTCTCTTTTATATGCAAACGAAATGCGTCACGAATGGTGCGACACGTAGAGACCTGGTATATACACCGTCGTGGATTTCTTTGGGGAACATTAAATTATGCCGAAAATGACAAATTTTGATGGGAAATTCATTGACGCGTGTTCGATCTAGCGTCTTAAATAATATGAGACAACTTAATTCGTTCATATCTATATGATGACAATAAAATGCCGATTGGATATCTCAAGATCTAATCGGTCGTATATGGCTAAAGGAAAGAGAGATTAGATAGATAGGTGGATGGATAGATAGATCGATCGATCGATGGATCGATCGGATCGGATCGGTTCGGATCGACATGAATCGTCGTGCCGGTCTCGAGGCGTCTCGGGGGCTTTGCCGCGTCTACCGGGCAAGCACTCGACGTGGTCCCGCCCAGGTCCGTTGGCCAATAGTCATTAGCTGGGCCCATTAAACCCCCGGTCTCTTCGTGCTGTTCGAATCGAGCGAGCACGCACGCACGCACGCACGCACGCACGCACGAACGTACAAACGCACGAACAACGTAGGTACGTAGTTACGTACGTACGTACGTACGTACGTCGTACGAACGTTCGCACGTACTAACGCACGCATGCACGCATGCATGCACGCACGCACGAAGGAACGAACGAACGAACGAACGAGTCCGTCGTACGTAGACGCTTCGCCTACGAATCGTCGACGAGAGCGCGAAACCGTCGAGTGGAAGGGGTGTCGAGGGTGAGGAGACTCTGAAAAGAGGAGGGAGGAGAGAGAGGGAGAGAATAACTCCTTCGGTTCGCGAAACGGCAACTTCATGGCTCGCGGCGAGTCTGGTAGCGTCTCTCTCTCTCTCTCTCTCTCTCTCTCTCTCTCTCTCTCTCTCTCCCGGTGGGGGAGCCCTGGACTGGAGGTAGAGGCGGGTCCGAGAGGCGGCTTCGAGCGACCGCCTTCCTCCAGCTCCTTCCTAACGCTTCACGCTGCGAGTAGGTAACGCGAGTTATCGAACCGCGCCACTCGACGGCTCTTTCGAATTATCCCGACTGTCCTCCTTTCTATGCCGATAAGAAGACCGACGATCGACTTCTTCTTCTTCTTCTTCTTCCTCCTCCTCCTCCTCCTCCTCCTCCTCCTCCTTCTTCTCCTCCTCTTGGTTCGCGCACCGAAATCTCCGTTCCTTTTTTCCTTTTCATTTTTTTTCTTTCTTCTTCTTTTTTACCCCCCTCTTTAAAAAGCAAAACTCCGATAGATTTTGACACTTCGGACGTTTCCAATCCTCCGATTACTCCTTTCCCTATCGGGTCAAATCTCCAAGGATACGTCAGGTTGATACTGATCAGTTCGCTGCTCCTGCAAATCTCACAAGATTTCACTGTGACCATTAAAACACGACACTCACGCAGGCATATATATATACATATATATATGTATGTATGTATATATATATATATATATATATATATATATATATATATATATATATATATATATTTATGAGAAATATTTTTATCGTATATCCTTCGCACTGGTCTCTCGTTTATTATAGATCCGAATCGTTTGACGAAGAAGACCGTTTGCCAGAGGAGGTACGTCGCCTCCTGGCATCGTCCGGTGAACTGCGCGTCGAGCTGATCGCCGACGCGAACGAGAAGGCCGAACGTGCGGCAGAAGAGCGGATATTTCAGCGGCGGCCGGCGGCTCCTGCTGAGATGCGGCGATTATGTTTGTCCATTAATATGCGCCACGAGACAAGGCGAAACCGGGTCCTTTATCCGTTCCGTTCGCGTTCCTAGTGGGTCGCTGGGTCTTCGGTTCTCTCTCTCTCTCTCTCTCTCTCTCTCTCTTTCTCTCTCTCTTTCTCTCTCTCAGCCCGTCCATCCTATCATTTATCATGGACTTTCACACACGCCTTTTGCCTGTGCCTACGCCCTTCATTGGCTCTTAGACAGTTCGCGAGAGAAAGAGAACGGAAGGATGATCAACGTAGTACTCATATGTTACCACGTTTTATATCTACAACGTTAGCCGTTTCCACTTCTAATTTCATTTGTGAGGATATAAGTAGACGATTGGATCGTTTTAGAAGAAGAAGAAGAAGAAGAAGAAGAAGAAAATCTAATCGCAACTTTTCTTTTCTTCTTCTTCTTTTTTCCTAGATCGCACGATAAACAAAATCCATTGGTTAATGTTTTCAAATAATCTCGAATGAGCGAGAATGTCGATAACACGTTATTACGTTATACGTGATCATTGCTGGACTACCAGTTATTTAACTAACGAGGCACCGATGCTTAATAATTCCTTTTCGAAACGGTTGTACGACGTATCCTTCGATGATTTAGTAACTTGGCTCCCGAGACTTCTCTCTCTTTCTCTCTCTCTCTCTCGTTCACCCCGCCTCATCGTCCTCGAGGATGCCGAAACTCCAACAGAGAGCCGCGTCAATATGTTAATCCAAAAGAATATAATCCCGGTCGATGAGGAAGAAAGAGAAAGAAAGAGAGAAAGAAAAAAAACGAGAGAGATGCAGAGTCGAAGTTATTAAAGCTCTCGAAGAAAGGTCCTTCCCTTTCTCTCCTTTTTCTTTTTTTTTCCCTCTCTCTCTCTCTCTCTCTCTCCCTCTCTCTTTCTTTTTATCTATCTTTCTTCGAGCCGTGCGAGACGTTATACGCGGCTACGTCGTCGTAAATATGAAATATCGAAGTTCGGATCCACGAATCGTCGGGTTTCGTTTTGGAAGTAGAACGTTAAAAGACGACGAGCCACGTATTCGTTGAGAAAGATGGAGAGAGAGAGAGAGAGAGAGAGAGAGAGAGAGAGGGTAAGGGGGGAGGGAGATAGAAAAGGAAAAAAAGTAGATAGTTTATATACCGTCTTCTTCTCATATTGGCTCCAGTCAACCCCTTTCCCTTTTTCTTTTCATTTTCATTCTCCTCTTTCTCCTTCTTCAGTATTTCGATTTCTATGCCAATTAAAGATCTACCTTTCGGCGATTTTACGAGAGTGAATGAGAGAGAGAGAGAGAGAGAGAGAGAGAGAGAGAGAGAGAGATGAGATCCTCGAGAGCTAGTCAAGCGTGGGTTCGTTTTTACGAATTCGTGGCTACTTTGATATCTCAAAAAGAAATAAAAGAAAATAGATAGTCTAATCTCGATAAAAAGAAAAAAAGAAAATAAAAAGGAATACGATCTTGGACGATGTTAGGTATTAAGTAACTGTAGTTTTCAACACTGAAGAATATTGGAAAGATCAGGGAGCGAGAGCGATCATCGTTTTTTCGGCGATTTTTAAATGCTTACAACTAATACAATGAGATAAATGAAGGTTCAAGGTATAAAAACTTAATTAGTATAACAGCGTCGAATCGACGATAATTACAGATTCACCGATAAACCCCTTCGGTACTTTCAGCCTCTTCCTCTTCTTATTTCTCACGTCCTCTCTCTCTCTCTCTCTCTCTCTCTCTCTCTCTCTCTCTCTCTTTTTCGTATCGTACGATTTCGTGTAATACGAAAATCTCGCGAAGGTCGTTCGAAGATCTGAATGGAACGTCGCGCCAATGAGGGAATGAGTATGGAAGAAAGTGGTCCTCTCTTTCTCTCTGCTTTCCTCTTTCCTTCTTTTTTATCGTAGTTCGCATTTGAAACGAGAGATAATAAAGAAAAGGGTTGGCTGGGTGGTAAAAGAAGAAAAAAGGAAGAAAACGAGGAAGGAGAAGGGAGAAGCGAGAATGGAGAAGTAAAAAGGCGAAGAAGAATAAGGAAAAAAAGAAGAGAAAAGGAGAGAGAGAGAGAGAGAGGAGAAGGATGCAACACGGACTTGGTGGATTTTTCAAAAAGAAAATTATAAAAGCGGCCTGAAAACGAGAGGAGCGGCAATAAAGAGAGATCTTTACGAGACACCGGCCCTCCCGAGGCTCCACTCTCAAAGAGAAAAAGTAGACACGGCCCACCGTGACATCCCAACGTTGTTTATCGAGTTACGGAATCCCGAAGATAAAATCGTGCCACCGCGTCGACGATGCTGCCGGAGGATCCTGCTGCTGCTGTTGCTGCAAAAGGAGGAGGAGGAGGAGGAGGAGGAGGAGGAGGAGGGAAGGAACGTCTCGAGAGTTTGGCGCTCGTTAGGGAATCTCGAACGTATAGGTTTCGCAACGGCACCAAGTTTCTAAGAGGAAACGGAGAAACGATTTTTACCGACGTCGATACTCGATATTGTCCTCTTATCGATGATGACTCGAAGATGATAAAAAGGAAAAAAAAAAGAAAATAAAATTAAAAATTCAAATTACCTTGATCATTCCTCATTTGGTATTACTTTTTCGTTATCCAAGTGTATTTACGTACGTATGTACGTTGGTTAGATACATTTAAATCAACCGATATCGTTTTATTATAAGTTTCCACGTATCCTATATTGATTTCGATATAAATTACGAATTATTTTATAGATTGTAGAGGAACAAAACGAGATTGCCTGTAAACAATGGCGCTTGGGCTACGATATGCATAAACCAAAAACCGTTGTGTGTTTGTGTATAACCTACATACGTAGTAGTATGTGTAGATGCGAGAACACAGCGCACGTAAATCAATGTCGAGTTTTGGGGCTACGGATCGCTACGATGAATTGTTACAGAGTATCTCCGAGTATAACGATATTTTTTTCCTGTCGTAATTGTAAAGTAAAGTCTATGGGGGAGTGGGAGGCGGGAAAGGGGAGAGGGATCATACCCATTGAACCTTAGGCAGTCTTTCTACTCTAGACGTTGAGTACCGCGTTTCAAAGTTCTATCGAGATTTTTTTTCACGTTATTAACAATTTTAATACTCGCAGGGATCGAAATAAAATTCGACACTGTTTTATTTTATATCGGAATGCATGTAGGGTATACATAAGAAAGCAATTTTTGTTCTTTTTTCTTTTCTTTTCTTTTCTTTTTTTCATTTTTGATTCCTCATCAAAGATCTTCACCGTCCCTCTCGTAGATCTTTCAAAATTTTTCATGGTATCGGCAAACAAACGAATTATTTCGAACGATGAGGTACATATATATATATATATATATATATATATATATATATATATATATATACATACACAATCTACATATTATACAACGTAACGGAGAGCATCTCCTATGCATATCGACGTATTCATACTCGCGTGTTCTCACGTGTATGCGAGCGTGTGTGCGTACGGCAGCGAACGCACGTCAGTTGATTTAGTGTCAGATTGGTCACGGGTTGTCGCCTCACCCTCCGATCTACCCGTTTCTCCGTTTCTCTTCTTTCCTCTCTCTCTCTCTCTCTCGCTCTCGAGAAACTTTACGATATTTTTTTTCAATTTTTTCCCCTTCCCTCTTTTCTCTCTCTCTCTCTCTCTCTCTCTCTCTCTTTCTTTCTCTTTTTCATCTGCACTTTGATCGGCTCGCCGCCGTTAAGCCACCTGATCATACGCGGCCTCGCGTCGAAAAGAAACCGATCCCTCCCTCTCTTTCCCCTCTTCCCACCTTCTCACTCCCTCTCTTTCCCTCTCTCTCTCTTTCTCTCTCTCTTTGTTATTCTTTTCCTCTTCCCCCTTCTTCTCTTGCTGCCGCATCTAAAGACTTACGAACGCGATACACGATGCTCGGTGAAACCGGATCATTAGTCGAACTTTTTTTTTCTGGTTCGGCGAGAAAAAGTCGACCTCGTACGCGATACCGTAAAGTCACGTATGTTTACGCGCTAATACCAAAGACTCTCGCATATCGGACGTATATACACATATGTACGTAGCTAGAGGTGTATAATCGGCTAAGAGTCACGTTAGAGGCTGTTTTTCTCTCTAATCGAGAATGTTAAAGTACGTCAGATCGATGTCTCCTCGTAAATATTATAATCTACCGGATTTCGTTAAACTTTCCTTTCGTTTTTATTAATTATTAAAGTCATCGTAACGTCGCAACGGTCTTTGACACCGGGCCCCATTATTGGATAGAGATTGATATATGCATATATGTATCAATATGTATATAGTACTTTGTCGATTCGCTTAATCGAATTTATCATCGTCTTGGGAATAACTAATGTTTCAGGGAAATATCGAGAGCTCGTGTATTGCTTAATGAACGTTCGAACGGTCATTGGTACATACCAGGTGTTTCTATTGTCAGGTAAAATCATTTTATTCCATTCCATCGAATCGAATGAAACGATTCGTATGTAACGTATAATATGAAAATATTTTAATTGCCATTTGTATCGAGAGGATTCATTCGTTTGTTTATTCATCGTACAGTAGGTTACGTTTCGACGCAAACTCGACAAAGAAAAATTGTTCGTAGCGGTACAATACTTATTGACTCACCGCGTATGCAGGATAACCGTCTATTCCCTATCGACGATCAACGTCGGAAATGTCCACTTAAACGAAACATCAGTTCGATCGAATCGATTCGACCGCGATCGTATCGCGATACCACGGATTTGGCTCGTTTCGGGATTTATGTATTTATGCGGAGGATCTGCGACGTTTGATTCCCTTTATCGAAGCATCGACGACATCCTCCTCGTAATTCGCTCTATTTTCTCTCTGTCTGTCTGTCTGTCTATCTCTCTCTCTCTCCCCCCCCCCCTCTCTCTCTCTCTTTCTTTCTTTTTACACATAACTCGATCATTCACAAAACATTTTCACTTTTGGACCTATTTTGGAGTACGCCTCTCAATTTTGTTGCTCTTCACGATGGCCCTCTCTCTCTCTCTCTCTCTCTCTCTTTCTCTATTTCTTTCTTGAATTTTGTAGCCAGGCCGTTAAAGCCGACTTTGAGACAACATTCGGCAACAATACGGCCGCGGCTTACATCGTAAAGGCAACCTTTTGTCGGGGCGTTTCGTCGATTATAATTATGTGCAGGTAGGTGGCTGAAAGGGATGAGAGGTAAAGGAAAGTTGACGGGATCGCGACGGGAAATAGAATGGGAAGGAGAAGGTGGATGACGGCTGATGGACAGGAGGCGTTTAAGGGCGGAGCAGACATTTTCGATGCTCTCTTTCTCTTTCTCTTTCTCTTCAATGTGTTCTTTCGTTTACCGGCTGTTCTTTTCTCCCTCGCCATCGACTTTGAATGTTATTCTACCTCGCAGCGTGAAATTCTCACACTCTGACCCAGAACGAAACGTTTTTTCTTCTCTCCCTACGGTTTTTCTAATTTTAAGAAGAAAATTGATAAACTCTCGGCGAGTCTTTTTTCCTTCTTCTTTCTTCTTTTTCTTCTTCCTCTCGCCTCCGCCGTAAAATAATTATTATTTCTTTTTTCTTTTCTTTTTTCCTTCTTCCTTCTATTTTATTTTATTTTATTTTTTTTTTTTTTTTCATCTTTCGCTGTATCGCAAAGAGTAGAAGTACTTTTTACTTTAAACGACGTCCGTTTAAAAAAATATCCAAGGACCTTCGCCACGTTCGTCAATTTTAATAGGAATCTGACAAGTGGCCTTCGGTTCGGCATTCGTTAAACATCGAATAATTTAAGATTGGAAACGCAATGGTTTGATCGCGATAAGTCGCATCTTATCGTGTAATCTTTCTCATACGATTTAATCGGCGTGATTCCGAACGCGTTTTCCGATCCTTTGCTAGATGAAGATGGAATACATAAAGAAGAGGATAGCTATAGAGAGAGAGAGAGAGAGAGAGAGAGAGAGAGAGAGAGGGACAGAGAATAAGCTTGTGGCCAAATCGGATGAAGGATGGATCACCGGCAGTCGGAGATCGTATGACAAATTATCAATAACTTCGTCTAGAGAGAAAGAGAGAAATAGGAGTAAGAGAAGAAGACTAATGATAGGATTGATGTAGACCACGGAGCGTCACGCCGCGGCGTGGTAGTGTCGTAAGGAGAAGTTCGACGATATACGCGCGACGGTGACAACTTGAAAAGGAACCTTGTACCGCTCCTCCAAACAGCTATACGTCATCTCAAATCAGAGAGCGTTCTCTGGATGATCGATGAATCCTTCGCCGTTTAACGTCCTGTCCGGATTCTTGTTTCTCGTTGAATTTTTAGGGTGGCTCTTTGCTAAAGTACCCCCCGCCGCCCCCTTCCCCCCTTCCCCCCCCCCCCCGCACTTCATCGAAATTGACGCGAAACTTAGGTGGGACGTCGCTTGGAAAGTCATACGGATGAACTCGATCTAACGTTAAAGCAAGGGACTTAGAGTGGAGCCCGGCTAAAGGCTCGAGTTTCACTTAAACGAGGAGTTTATCCGCAATGAGCTCGTTCCACGGATTAAAGCTTCGCAAATACAGCTCGACGAGCGAAACTGTCTACATGGACTACGAACAGATGGTTGGGAGACGAAGTTGAGCACTATCCGTACCAAAATTGCCCGGTAAACGTAACGTGGCTCGATGTAAAACGCGTATAATAAGTACGTACGTGGTCTGTGAAATAATAAGCTCCGTGTGTCATAACTCAAACGAGATTTATACTTTGTCCGTGAGATCCACGCGTTATGGTAGTTATAGCAAGAAATAGCGTAAGAAATGTTTTACTTCAGATTTTTTTTTCCTTTTTTTTTTTTTTCTAGTCGAACAAATTTATATCTATTTCTCGAATTTCTACAGCTTATATATATATATATATATATATATATATATATATATATATATTATAACAGCTTATATACATACACACACACACACACACACACACACACATATACATATATATAATATTATATATATGAACGATTATGTTCAAAGAAACGCGACAGGCTCGGCGATCCGACGGCGAGAATGATCAGCGGGACAAATTCGAACGTGGTGGATACTAATGGAAGTTAATGGAGCGCTCGCGTAGACTCTCGACGATCTTTTACGCGATATAGAACGAGTGACTCGGCCATTCGCTCGTCTCGCCTAATTATCACCCGCGATTAATAATCCATCGAAAGACTTGTATGCCTATTAAAACGGAGTACCAAAGATTTTTT
>OU964981.1:1777758-1837758 GCA_918808275.2 Dolichovespula sylvestris
TTGCTAATGTTTTACAGCGTTTTTAAATCGTCTACTTTATTCGTATCGAATCGTGAAATATTAGAGGGATGATCAATCATCGTTAGGAATGAAAGTTTGCATGATGGTGGTAATAAATCGATCTTCTTTCCACTATATCTCTCTTGGTTTGTATTTTTTCTTCTTTCTTTTTCTTTCTCTTTTTTCTTCCTCTTCTTCATCTTCTTCTTTATATCATTTCTCGAATACCCACTGTTACACAGGGTCAAGCATATAACGTGACCACTCGTATTTGTCGAAGCATTGACAAAGTTTGTATCCTTGTAAAAAAATTGTAAGTACGATCGGTAAATGCATTTCTCCGATTTTTCTCTCTCTCTCTCTCTCTCTCTCTCTCTTTTTTTCTAAAAAAAAAGAAGGCAAAAAGGACGAGCCAGTACGCGTTCTCGTAGCTCGTTATTTACATACAGTGGCGCACGCTCGTATGCAAAGTCTGACGAGAAACAAATACCAACGACTCTGACGTTTGCGAAGGTGCGTGCATTTCATTACAAAGCAGTAACCTGTACACAGAGAGAGAAAGAGAAAGAGAGAAAGATAGATAGAGAGAGAGAGAGAGAGAGAGAGAGAGAGAGAAGGTGACTCGAATTTGACGATGGAAGGCCGCATGAATTTTTTCGAAGGAGACACGAAGTAGTATTCCGAAGCATCGCAAATGCCTCATTCGATTTTCTTCTTGGGACGTCCAAGGAATTATTGAACGTTCCTAATAGGGACATGTATGGAAGTGAGACGATGTCCCTTGGATTCATTCCTTCCTCGACGACACTCTTCCTTAAAGGAACAATATTACGGATTATAAGGGAAAGGCGTACGTTTTCTCGAATATTCTCTCTTTTTTTTTTGTGAACGTTGCCGAATGTTACCGAAAAAAAAAGAAAAACGAAAAAAAAAAAAAAGGAAAAAATGTGTAATTCGTTCCTCTGACTGCGCAGTTTTAACGGCACCATCGCCATCGTCGTCGGCACGTCTCGCATGCCGCCAACTAAACGTGAATACATTTAAATGGTAATCGTTGAAGCTCGAACTCGCGCGACACAATGCTGGGACATAGTCTTCTCCTCTTCGGAGTTTCTCTATGCGCGTACCAATCCGTTCGCGCATATGCCGTATGCATATGCTATGCATGCGCGAATTACTTCTGGGACTCTACGTTTCTTCCAAGAAGAACGCGCGATTATTTTTCATGCTTTTTTCTTGTTTTTTTTTTTTTTTTTTTTTTTTTTTTTTTCGTTATTTTCTCTCTTCCTTTCGTTTTATCGTTTTCTTTTTTTCTTTTTTTGTCTTTTTTTCTTTTTTCCTTTACCATCTGTCCGTCACAGAAAGTCTCTACGTCGTATGAACGGTCCGTTTCGTAAATTGTTGGTTTATATAAAACTCAAATGGAAACGGGAGAAAGGACGAGAAGTAAAATAAGTATATTGTTCGTCGATGGCGATCAGGAAATTTTTCGTTATTCGTTTCCGCGACGATACCGAAGGAAGTTGAATCGCGTCTCGATCTCTCGAAACCTTTCCCCGATCCTGCAACTCGATCCCCACGAGAGGATCGCCGAGGGAGATCTTATCGAGGGAAACGCAGCCTGTTCGGCGTAGCCGGAAAATAAAAAGAGGGGAAAAAGGGAAAGGGGAGGGGGGATCCTCGCGACATCTCGGTAAATTAACTCCCGTGCATCCGAGCGGGCGAGCGAGCGTGCTCGGTATTTTCAGTTTGACTTGAATTTCGCATTTTCTTGTACCGAGAATATTTGATATAAAAACGAATCCTCGAACGAACGTAATTCTTTTCTCGTACGATCTACGGAGAAGCTTTCTTAAGATCCTTTAGGAAGGGAGGAGGCGAAAAAAATAAACAAAGAAAAATCACTGTCGTTTGTTGCTAACTATGCCGAACAATTACATTGTCGTTGATCGTAAACGTGAATAGAGTTAAATATTTACGCGATCGTTGATAGTCGTTATATATATATATATATATATATATATATATATATATATATATATATATATATATATATAGATAGAACGACCATCTCTTAACTTTCACGTCGTATCGCGGGCCGATTTCAGTTTATTTTTTATTCAGTTACAATGTATCGCCGCATTGAATCACTTGCGCGGAGAAAAGAAAAGAAAGCACGAGAGGAAAGAAGGAAGGTACTTATTACGAGTTCGCTCGGCTGGAACTAGCTGTTCGAGGTACGGGGTCGTGATTTTTTCGGAAATCGTCGAGGCAAGGTTGCGAGAGAAGAGCGTGGGAGTGAAGGAGAAGGATATAGAGCGTCGAATGAGAGGGGCAACTCAGCAATCTAAGGATAGAATCTTGCAGCGTAACGACGGCGGCTGTTGTTGTTGGTGTTGCCATTGCCGTTGCTGCCCGTTACTCTTGTAACTCAATGCCTTCCTTCGATTTTTCTCTCTCCCCGAACGGTCCAGGAACCGTGAACCAAATAACACGTAGCATTATGCAACATCTTTTCGTTACTCCACCCGCTGCAACTTAACTGGTTTCTGTCACGATTTTTTCTTTTTCCTTTTTTATTTTATTTATTTATTTACTTTCTTTTTTTTCTTTCTTCTTATTGGCTTCAGCTACACCGTTCAGTTTCGAAAATCTCGACAAGATCTCGAACAAAGGAAAATCTATATCGAGAGCGAATCTCAAGATGGGTGAGTGGCGGAGGAGGAGGAATGGGGGTAATAAGAGATTATTCCCTTTCTATATATTTTATTATTCGATAAGAAAATCGTCAGGATTTATTTTCGGTCGTGAAACGCGAACGACTTGGAGAAACATCCTGTGAAAAAATATTCACCGTCGAGAGAGGAGAGCCGCAAATTCAATCTACCGAATGATTAAACATCTTACTCGGAGGATCTCCGCAGGCCGAAGGCGAGAAAAGATGGGAGGATGGAAAGAGAGAGAGAGAGAGAGAGAGAGAGAGAGAGAGAGAGAGAGAGAGATGGGTTCGGATATTCCTCGAAGCTTTTTTTCTTTTTTTTTAAACTTCTTTCGAGCTTTCCTTTATTTTTTGTCTCTCGAAAACCAAGCGCGTCCCTTCTTGTATACAAATTGCCTTTCGTCCCGCTTATCTCTACTCTTTCTCTTTCTCTCTCTCTCTCTCTCTCTCGCTCTCGCTCTTTCTCTCTGTCTGTTCGTCTCTCTTTCCACCACGTGGCCCCTCGCTCGGACACATATTTAATTAGAATTAATGCTCAGGCCGTGTGAAAATTAGCATCAGGCCCCGTGTACGAGGTCTATCTGGCTGGCACTTGGATCACAACCGGAAATAACTAAGACCTGCGAAGTGTGAAAATGCGAATCTTACTTGGCGCTTGACAAGAACGAAAAGTTGTGGCCTCGTTAAGGGCCAAGGGACTTTATTTCTTATCTCGTGGCAATCGAGAGTAGAATATACGAGAAATTCTCATTCGTTTGATTGGTTTAGAATGTTCGATCTCTCTCTCTCTCTCTCTCTCTCTCTCTATATATATATATATATATATATATATATATATATATATATATTTATGTATATAGACACATACACACACACACACACACGGACGCACGCATACTTCACTGTCCTTGTTTACTCTGGGTTTGAATATTTTTTGACGTTTTAAAGAATCGCGATACGCTCGGAACGAGAGCGACGGAAATATCGGAAATCTGTCAGAGTTATCGGCTATGTAGTATCGATCATTTCGATTCCAGCCTCTTTATTCTCGAGAGTATCGAATTTCTATCGTTTTCTCTCTTATTTTCGTTGTTACTTTTTCTCTTTCTCGTTTCTATGACCATGAAAATTTGTCTGATTGCTAAAATGGAAGGGATAAGAAGATAGAGAAAAAACGAGAGAGAGAGAGAGAGAGAGAGAGAGAGAGAGAATGATAGGATCAGATTCAAAAAAATTCACGAGCCTCTCCCGATGCCTTTTTATGGCTGTTCGCTATTCGCTAGAACCCACGCAATCTTGGACGTTGCTTTCGGCCCTCCCTCCTCCTACCCCCTCCCTCTCGCCCTTCCTCCCCCGCAATCCCGAAGGCATAACTTATCGCATTGGACCCGTGGGAAAAATGATATTTTTTCGCGAAAAATGCTGAATGCCAAGTTGTAATATATATTCGGCGTTAGGAAAATCGTAAGGGAGGGATAGAGGAGACACGTTCTGGACGGATTTTTCGAAGGTCATCCCTCGAGATTGAACATGGTAAAAGCGATCAACGGGAGAACTATTCATAGTTCATATAGTTGGTATAAGTTTTCCAACTATCGCATTTTAATCAATATATGCGTATAATGCGTTTTTATCATATAGGAATAATATGACGTCAGGATTGACGTGACGAGATCTCATTTCCGGTTCTAACGATATCTTGACCGAACGGTCTATTCCTTTGTTACCTCGGCTCGATTCTGTCATGGAACATAGAAAGCGCTTTTGGTATCCGCATTACTCGTCGATCTAATTATCCGAGCGAAGTGACGATCGCGTTTCTATATCGGGAGAGCGATATCGGTCCTTCCTTGCTTGCTTGGGAAACGGAGCTTCGCTCAAACCAATCACGGTAAAGCCGTTCTCGTACAGGAAACCGGAAGCGAAGGAATCTCACGCGAGAGAGTATGTACTCTCTCTCTCTCTCTCTCTCTCTCTCTCTCTCTCTCTCTCTCTCTCTCTCTCTCTCTCTCTCTCTTTCAGCAGGGAGAGTAGTACGTGTACGTACGATATATGTATCACATCGGACATGTACACACACGTACAGGGTGTTCCATTTAAATCCACCTACGCGAAACACATCACGAAAAATGATTAATGCTGTAAAAGATAATTTACATGAAAATGAAAAGAGTTCCCAGATGATGATCGGTCTTTATCGAGATGACAAATGCGAGAAGCTAATAGCGAAATCCTTGAATACAATGAAATATATTCGGATTTGAACCGACGAGTTTGTTGATATTTCTGCGCATCTATTAAGGTTGGACACCCTGTATATATATGTGTGTGTGTATATGTATATATATATATATATATACCTAGGACGTAGGTATCGTCTACGTGAGTCCGCTCGGCCGGAGCTAGGACCGTGCCGAGCGTGCTGGAAGCAGGAGAGGATATTGAGAGCGACTCGCGTCGCACTGGACATAATTTCCGCCCGACGAGATCGGAATTGCTAATGACGTCACTACCGCCTCCGCGTCGCTCACGTCCTATCGTAGCTGTTCGTTTGTACATAGAGAGGACACGGGATGCCCGCTTACGGATTACTTCGCGACAGATACGGCCGAGACGGTATGGTGCCACCATCACGCTCTTTCCTTTTTCGATATCTCTTTTCTTCCTTCCTTCCGTCCTTCCTTCCTTCCTTCCTTCCTTCCTTCCTTCCATCCATCCTTCGTTCGTTCGTTATCACGTTCGAATCCAGGACGGTCGCGTGCTACGCCACTCGAATAAATCTCGTCGATCGTTCTTTTCTTACGATCGTCGAAGTATACGTCCCGTAGTATGCGGGCCCATTGATTTATGTGAAAAATTTGATAGGGAGAATACCACGAGGAGATCACGGATGATTGCTCGAACTTTCGAGATCGCAATCAAGCTCAAAACGGAAGGATGGGATATATAAAATAGCAAATAGAGTTATGGAGATTAGGTATATCGAAAGTATTGAAAGTATTTCGTCGTATATTCGTTTATATCGTATTATGATCAAATAATTCAATGAAATTATTTTAATTGTATCATACCAGTTTAAGTTGCGGTAGCTTACGTGCGAACCGGGAGCTATGTCAGCAAGTATACGGCGATGTATCCGATCCTTCGTGCCGAGGACGTTCTCGTCATTTCATAAAAAAAAAAAAAAAAAAAACTGTCCGCCAAAGAGAGTAGATGAAGAGGAGGAGGATGGTGAGGGGGAGGAGGAGTCGGCGCGTCGATGTACATCGAGTCGAGTCAGCGCGTTTCTTCGCGAATTTCAATCGTCCTGTCGAGCTCGATGGCGGTCTTTCTCATTAGCGTCACACACACACACACACACATACACACACACACGTGCGCGCACGCACGCATGCACACATAGACACATACACACCGACGCCGATGAGGTTTTTCATTAGTCCCGCAATGCATTCCCGTTAGACAGGGCCTCGCGATGGAGAAGGTTGGAGGCTGAAGGGTGAAGGAGGGTGTAGGTGTTTGAGGGTGGAGGGTGGAGGGTGGTGGCGAGCTCGCGTTGCGCTGCTGCCACCGAAGAGCAGCCTGGAAGGGGTCGGGAGACATTTTTAATTACCAGCCGGAGGTGCCGAGCCCCCTTCTACCCTTTTTCGCCATCACCTGCCAAATATTTCCGGCGTGTCATTGGACGCCGCACTGACGGTACTACCCTACCTCTTCACCTCCTCCCTCTCCTGATCCTCATCCTCCTCCTCCTCCTCTACCACTTTCTACGTCCTCCCAATTTCCACCAAGCTGATCCCTCCTTTCGGCCCTACCCGAGACTCTACTCAGCGAATTACTTTTAATTCGCGTTACGTTCTCTCACGTCCGTGACGGGTACTCATCCTGTTACTCATCGAAATGGATCCTTGCAAAATGTATATTAAATAGAAATAGTTACTTAACGTTTATTTGATTAAAGGAGAAAAAAGGAAGTCGTAGGGCGATCGTATTATAATAAAAGCGCAATGGAATTGAAGACGATCTTTTTTGAAGGACAACGTCTAAAAAAAAAAAAAAAAAAAAAAAAAAAAGAAAAGAGAAGAAAAAAGAAGGAAAAAAATAAAAAAGAGTAAAAAAAGAAAAAGAGAAAAGAAATGCGTGATAGCGCGCATAGAAACGTGCGATGGGTATATCATCCATTTCGGAAAAATGTACTAGCGTAAGAAGGATGGTTTTGTAATATTTACGAGATCGCAAGGCGATATCTGGCTTATATTCCGCCGACGTAGAGAAGGTGAGAGGATCTTCTACTAACGTAGGACGTTAGGACCTAATGGCAAAAGCATACGCGGCAGTTCGTACGCATCTGCTCGAATATAGAACGATGCTGGCAGAAGGGTAACGTATGTGACGTTCGCGAGACGCTGTTAATATTTGAAAGCCATCCTCCTGCTCAGCCCTTACTCCTTCTCCTCCTCCTCCTCCTCCTCTTTCTCCTCCTATTTCTCCTCCTCTTCCTCTTCCTCCACCTCCTCCTATTTCTCCTCTTTCTCTTCTTCGCCTAGCCCTCCCCGATGCCGAGTGACACCTCTCGTACGAGAACGAAGGCACTTGATTATTTATTTATAGGCAAATGAAGTGGAGCCTTCCATTAATTGATGGGCTCTCAGTGGCCGCCACACCGCCCGGGGGGATGACGTCTATCATTTTAATTTACCGCGTCGTTATTAAATCGCCCTCCCTGCGACGGGGCGAGAAGCCGAGCCATGCGTCAGATTCCACGTGGAAGTGAAAAGCTCTTTAGTCGGCTATAAGCCGACTCTCGGATTCGTTTCGTGTTCGACTATACGAAGAAAGATCGTTTTATCTTTTTTTCTCTTTCTCTCTCTCTCTCTCTCTCTCTTTCTCTTCCCTTTTATTTTTAATTAACGCCGATAATACATTCAGTCGAAAGAGATTGTGTAACGTGACTAGCTCGGAAGAAACGTAGCATATTTCAAGCGAAATCTTTTCTAGCTTGAGAGCTAATTTTCTACGTTTCCTAACTACCTACGCGTGCCTTTTAAAGCACATACAAACACATATACACACACACACACACACATATATATATACATACGTAAGAGCATCTTCACATTAACCATCCATCCCTAAGTAACGTATTTTTTCATAGCAAGCTCCTGCGAGCGCAGGTCCGAGTGCGAGTTAGAAAAGCCGGCAAAGGCGCGAGTATTCCACCGGAGCTCCAGTTGTTTTAATTAGTTTTTAATTTGTTTCATAATGGCCGGGCGTGCCTTCATAATTCGAGGCATTTTTACTGCGAGTAGCTTGGGCCAGCCCATTGCACCAGCCATGTCTAGCTTTCCTATGTAGACGTTTTCTCTCTCTCTCTCTCTCTTTCTCTTTCTCTTTCTCTCTATCTATCTATCTTTCTCTTTGCGTATTTGTATTCCACGAGTATACCAAGTGTATATAAGTATATATAGATATAGATATACATATATATATATATATATATACATATATATATATATATATACTTATATATATATTTAGAGTGGAGGAGCACACCGAGAACGGGAATAGACGTTGCCTTCAGGGCTCCTGGGGCGAGTACATCACCGAGAACTTTGAGCACGCTCGCCGAGTGCGGCGAAGGAAATTAGTCTCCGGTTTAAAAACGCGCCCTTTTCCACGGCAGCTACGGTGTGCCCCTGCTCTCTCTCTCTCTCTCTCTCTCTCTCTCTCTCTCTTTCTCTTTCTCATTCTCATTCTCTATCTCTCTCTCTCTCTTTCTTTCTCTCTCTACCTCTATCTCTCTCTTTCTTTTTTCTCTCCCTTTCAACGTGAGCCGTCCGGCGATGCTGTTACTTAATGTTACCGTGTGGCCGCGAGAGAGGAAAAAATATGACACGCCGGGATGGTTAAAGTCGTCGTTACCGTGCGCAATTAGAATTTCGAGATGGCCATCGTTCATCTTAAATATTCCCTAGCCGTGCACGTTTTAATAAAATTACCAACGTTTAGCGGTCGCTTACCTTTGAATCGACCAATTTTTATTAATATTTTGAACGAGGACGTGATTTTTATCAAAACGTTCAAGTTATTCCCCATTTTATATATGTCTCGCATTAAATTTTCTCTCTTTCGCAATCTTTTATTGTTATCATTATTATTATCATTATTATTATTATTATTATTATTATTATTATTTCATTATTATACATCGTTTGATCCGCCAGAACGATCTAACAGATCGTAGCTCGTTAAAGGAAGAAGACAACGTCGGTTTATATCGATGGAGAACGAGTAATCGAGTTTTCGACTGTCCTATCCGAAAAAGAGTCTTGACGCGATGGCCGGCACGTAAATCGCTGTAATTGCCGGGGCTCGGTGCATGCTAGCATTAAGATGTTACCGATACGCTCACGAAGGATCGACGCGCTCGGCCAAGTCCCATAAAATCAGGACGGCAGCGTAATCAAAGTTGTCTCGCCGGGCAAGAGTCAGCCTTCCGCGACCCAGAAGGTTCTTCATTCTCTTTTCCTCTCTCTCTCTCTCTCTCTCTCTCTCTCTCTCTCTCTCTCTCTCTATCTCTCTTTTCCTCTCTATATCAGACACACACATAAATACAGATACACATACATATTCACGTTCACGTCCTTCTCTTCGAGTTTCGAGAAAGAGGAGTTTCGTCCTATTCGTACGGTCGTAGTGTTAGTGCAAGAGACGACGTCTCGGTTAAGGATGGAGGACGCTCTACGTCGCCGAGTAAGCTCAGGATTTATGGTAGCGTCGCGACGTCCGTATTCACTCGCCGTGACGCCCTTCTTCTCCGGCAAGAGTCCGAAGTGAGTATCACCGGCATAGCCGCCCCACTGGAAAACCATGGCGCTCCACTTTAGGCTCTTTTTCCCGTAGTCGAATTCAACGAGATACAAGAGAGTAGTAGATACTTTTAGCCAAGGAAAGAAATAAGGAATCTCATCGAAAGAAATTAACGTGGCTGGAGGCATCGGATGGTTTCTAGCTGAAAGGAATGAAAATGGAGGGTAATAGGAGTGGGGGAATAGATGATGTAAATTCTTGGGACATCGCACGTCGTACCTTCGCCTTTCTCTATTCTCTCTTCGGATTCCCCTTTGGCATCTTTCACATTCGAAAGAGCGACGTATGCGCGTTGCGTACAATACCCTGTCTCTGCTCGTTCGATTAAAGGACAGGCAGCAGTTAGTAGCGGCGGGTGCTTCCTCGCGACGAATGACTAACGAAGTTGCTAGTAAATTCTCTTAAAGAATGACCAACCTGCACGGATCGTTACGCGGAAACGCGTTTAAATCCTGAATGAACGCGCGAAGGATCGTTGACGATGGAGTGAGATAAGACGACGGCTTGTCGTTGTACATATGTTTTTCTATCATCTTTGAAAATTCATTTGGTGTTTCTTTTTTTCTTTTCTTTTCTTTTTTTTTTTTTTTTATTCTCTTCCTTATTTCCCTCGAGTTCATTTTCGTGTTGAATATATTTTTCTTTTTCTTTTTTTGTCGCAACAGATTCGCATCCATTCGAAGAAGGAAGAGAGAGAGAGAGAGAGAGGAGGAGGAGAACACTCTTTTTCCCTCTTCTCGCAAGGAAAACGGTATCAGTATGCGAGCTACGATTCGGCCACATCTCGCGCTCATCCCTCGACTTATTGCGGCTTAGCTCCCTTCTACCTTAGCCCGTACATTGGCGAGAGCAACGGCAACGGTAACGGGTGTATGCCTCTTCGAATCCAGGGTATGCCATGCTTCTCGCGCCACGTTCGCTGCCACGCGGACCAAAAGCTTCTAAATTGTTTCCATCATAAGTCCGGATACTCGTGTCGCATACATACCCTGGGAGGATAACATCCACTCTGGAAGTGTTGGGTAGTAACCGGACTGAAATACGTGGGTCATTCGCGCCATTAACCTCACCGATTATAAATACGAACGCTAAGAAGGATTTCTGACGTTCCTCGAATAAAATCTTCTTTTCCAAATGTTCAGGAATAGAAGAAGAAGAAGACGACGAAGAAGATGTTCAGTCAGACCGATCTTTTTTTATTCGTTTATTTTTCTTTTTTTTTTTTTTTTTTTATTTTTTTTTTTTTTTTATTTCAGAGGTAATTCATTATTAATTTTATCGAACTCCTTCTTACAGTCGGAAGAAGATTTACAAGAAGAATTCGAATAGTTTCGAAATGGCAGAGATAACAGGTCTCTCTCGGCTACGTCGCTGATTCTTATCCTGTCTCTCTTTCCTCCAACTCCTCCCAGTGGCTAAGAAAAGTCACGGTCGGCGTCGTTTGAAGGATCGGCGAGTAACGATCCTCTCGTCGAGATCCGCACGCTGCGGCTACCGGATCCATAACTCTCTAACTCGCGTTGGGATCGTACGGACGTTTATCCGGTCCGCCGGTTTCGACGCAGAGGTATTAAACTGCCGGTAGGTGGTCTCCTACCGGCCAACCGAAAGGATAAAAATGTAGACAGCCTTTGGGGTTATTGGCGAACGTATGTACGCGCCGGCCATCACGGTTAAACGTCTCCTTGCGTGGCAATGGACGTCCAACGTGCCGTGTACGCGCCGTTAAGATCCTTCCTTCCTTACTTACTTACTTACTTATTTCGTTTGGATCGAAGGGATTTTAAAAGTATCCAAGGACATATAAGCGTCGGCTCTGCCTCCACGGAGATATGTAATTTTTCGTTAAATCGACCTAAGCTCGCTATCGTCGACTTGAATCGTACAACGACGAGTTATCGATGACGTTATCGTTATTACCTACCAGTCCCTTGCCCCTTAAACTCAGCCCCCTCTCCTCCCATCCCGCTCCTCTTCCTCCTCTTCCTCCTCGCCCTCATCTCTTCCACCGTAAATGTAATTTCACTGTTTAATAATATAATATATCGAAGGGATAGATAAGTCGGATAGATTAGAGGGGAAACTTAATTAAAGGTATACTCCCTAATAACGTTTACTATTTCGATCTTATCGCGTACATATACGAAAATATTCTGAAATGGCAAAAGTCCGTATGAACCGTTGATGCCGAGACTCCAGTATCGAGTTTGACATTTTTCGTTTCACAAACAAGGCACATAGAGAGAGAGAGAGAGAGAGAGAGAGAGAGAGAGAGAGAGAGAGGGAGAGAGAGAGAGAGTTCAAGTCCGAGAGAGGTCGACTCTTCCACGGCGTGGGATTCCGGTTCTTCCACGGGTGTCATACATACGGCCGTCGGTCTCGAGAATCGGAATCGCGTACCGCAAACAATACACGTTGTAGGCAAGCCGTGTCCATGCATAATTCAAATAGTCGCAGAGTGGAGGAGGTCCGTGGAGCCGCGGAACCGAGCAAATTTTCTCTTCCGTTTCTGCCTCCGGTTCTCCTAGTAAATACGTAATCAGACCTCGCTATCGTTCCCTCCTACCTCCTCCTACCTCTTTCTTCTATCTTCCCTCTTCGTCTATCTCTCGGCATCGCCCCGATCCCGATGTAGTCGTCCCATCCTCTACGAAAGGCAACAGAGCATCTCTACGCTATTCCCGTTTTCCCTTGGTGGGTTTACACCGATACCGAGTTTACAGGGCGACGCCCGTAAAACACCCGCGAGATCTTCTGCAGCCGCATTGCGACACTTTGACGGCGTCGCGGCCTCGATTCCGCTTTCGAAAACATACGTATGCATTCAACTTTCTCCCTTTCCCCCCGTCCCCCATCCCCCGCGCCACTATATTTTCTAGCTATTGTATTAATTCTCTACGAATCTCAAACGTCGTCCAAATCATTCTCTCTCGCAGTCATTCGAACGTCCCATCGATGTTTTACTTAGGCGAAAGGCTTTAGACGAGGCTTAAGCGGAAACGGCCCGAGACGACGTTAGACGGCTAAAACGCGGCGGAATATCGAAATTTACTGCGTCGAATTTCACGGTGCACCGCGTTGAGGGAATCGTCGTTCTTCTTAGCCCGACGACGACGACGACAACGACAGCGACAACGTCGACGACGACGACGACGACGACGACGACGACGACGACGACGACGATAGCAAAACGGAGAGGAGTAGAAACGTGAGGGGAGTTGTGAGAGGGTGAAAAGGGGGCGGTTAAAAGATAGAGAGAGAGAGAGAGAGAGAGAGAGTACGAGAGAACGAGAGAGAAGGTTTTCGCTCCGACAGCTTAAAGTACAGGAGAGAAACTCAGGGCGCCTCGGTGCATTAGCATTCCGCAGCTGCGACGTCGTTTTTCACGAAGCTCGACAAAAAGGAACGTAAGCTCGTCCGTGACGATCACCGAGCGTAAAGCTCGACTCGCTCGTGGAAGAAAAGAGGTACGATGTAAGCGGAATTTGCAACTTTCGAACGTTCGTCCTACGATGTTTCACGGCACGCGCCGATTTCTCCGTCCTCCTCTCTTATTTCGAAACGGAGAGCATTTCGTTTCTCCGAATTTATTATCGCGCCGCGACGACGCGAGTAGGACGCACGTTACGCGCTCGTAAAGTCCCTCCTCGGTGCGGCACGATCCAGCCACACGGTATATATATATATATATATATATATATATATATATATATATATATCTGTTTGGCCGCGGCTAATTTATATCGCGCCGGCTCGTAAAGATTCTTCGTTACGAGTTCGACCGTATACGTATCGTAGGAACGGAGAGGGGCAGTATATGTATCTGCTTCTTCCGATCTGTCGGACTCTTGCTCGCGAACGTAACCCCGAACGGCTTGAAATTTGCATTAACGGAAACGCGTCGGCTCGCGATGCATTTTAATTTCGCGCCTCTCGAGAATCGTAACGGCATATCGGGACGCATTTATCGTGCGCACAGCCCTGCGGAAGCACGAACCCCGCGAGACGCCTATCTTTTTCTATATTTTTCTTTTTTTCACCGCCCCCTTTACTTATTCGTTTCTTTTTATTTATTCTTTTTATTTTTTAATCGTTATCGCAGAGAAATTGCGCACGTGACAATACCGAGAGCTATCGAACTGGTATAATCTCGTAATCCTGCGCTGACATATCGCGAGCAAGCTGGCGAGCACGAAGGGATGGTGAAAGCGCCGTCGAGGCTCGGTTCCTTCGGGTTGTTAAGCCGCGAGACGAATTTCTTGAGACGGCCGTGCTTCTTGGCGACGCCAACGCCGCTCCTAATCTGCCTTTCCTTCGCCCAATTCTCCTATATCGCTCGTTCGCGACTCTTTCTCCCTCCCTCCCTCCCTCTCCCTCTCCCTCCCTCTCTCTCTCTCTCTCCCCCACCCCCACCCCCTCCCTCTCGCTCTTTCGCCTTTCTTACTCGTACAGCAGCTGCCGGTCTATGGCGAAAAGCTCTTTGGCTGTATTAGCGACGGAAGAGCCATTCGACTTACCGACGATGAAACGCCATTTCTACGACGTCGGAGAGCAGCAAGATTTGGCGTCTCTTTAGATTCCCCTTTTAACGAGTTCCCGTAGCTTACATTCTAAGACGTTCGCCCGTCTACCCCCTCCCCTCCCCCCCCGACCCACCCACCCCTCCCCCTTCCCATGAAAAATAATTTCTCGAATCTTGATTTTGTATTCCTCTCGATTCTCTTTCGCCGAAATCAATCTTGCACCCATAAATAGAAGAGAACGGGGTTTGGTAATCGTTTAGATTAAATCCGATTCGATGAGAGAAAAACCTCCTCGATTTTATACTAGAAAGAAATGAGAGTGAGAGAGAGAGAGAGAGAGGGAGAGAGATGGGGGGGGGGGTCGGAGAGAGGAAGGGGGATAGAGAGATAAAGGGGAAGGGTACGAAAGTGGGGAAAGTAAAGAGGGAATGAGACGAGGGGTATCCCACAGGACCTTATGAAAATGTAGCCAGCAACAGAGTCCTAAATCTCATTAAAACGCGGAGCTCGGCCGCGAGGCCGTAAGAGGGGTTGAGGGAGAAAGGAGAAGGAAGCAACCCCCGTCGACGACTGCAGAGATGCCACCCTAATTACCTCTGGCCCCGATAAAAAAAACGAATTAAAGAAAAGAATGAGGTGGAGCCGAGGGTGGGCTGTTCGTGACAGCCAGCTAATCGGGGTGTTTAAGAGTCTACACTGATCGCCAGGGTTGCGTCTTAAAAGCGGCCAGAGGGGGAAAGCTTCTCGTCGCCTTCCTTATTTTTGCGAAGCGTGATAATGGGAGGGAATGGGGAGGGGGTTGGAAGGAGTGCAAAACGATGGAGGGAGTCGGAGAAACCTCGGGACCTGAGAGAGAGAGACCGAGGGAGAAAGCAGAGAGATGGAGAGAAAGTAGAGGAGGATAGGTGTTGGCGAACCTGAGAGGTGGTTGGTTGGTTGGGTGGTAGGGGAAGGAGGGGAGTGAGAGGAGGGAGGGAGGGAGGGTAGACAGTGGTACCGGTGCTGCTGGTACGAAGGAACGAGCCACGATTCGTAAAGGCCGTCGACTATGATTTACGAGAGAGTAGGCTCGCGCCACTTTGCATACCGATCGACGAAATCGTCCCGGTTATTACGAGATGGGCATTGCCTACCGCTTAATGGTCCATTCGTTAGAACCGAGATATGGCGCGTGAGAGTCTCGCTGGATAATACCATTGTATGTTATTAATCGTTAACGAGTTGACGTCGAGTTGGTTTGGTCGATCGACGTCCTCCCTTCGTACCTTTATTATTTCCTTACCTTTCGACGTTATTTCGTCGCGTGATTTAGTAGAAATAAAACCTTTAGAGATATTTTCTCTCTCTCTCTCTCTCTCTCTCTTTTCCTGTTCCTGTGGAAACGTGGAACGAAATTTGTACGTCGGTGTAATAAGGAGAAAGAAGCCCTATAGGAGATCTCTAATTAAATAAAGTCACCCTCTTCCGTTCTCCATTATCTCTTATCTGTACGTCGCGACGGCATTGCGAGCGAGGCGCGAGCCCGATATTTTATTTATTTAGATCCCGAGATGAGAAAAAGTAATCAAGGCCGCGCTAATGGAAGTCCCGTCCACGCCGTTTCCTACCGACCGACGATTCCTTTTTTGCTCACCTTTTCTGCCTCTATGCATTAGGCACCATGCCATATTTTATCATTCAAATATTTATACTAATAATGGAGCTTTATTTGGAAAATAATGATCGGTCAATTTGTTTGAAATTTTAAATGGAACAACAACTTCACGTACGGCCCAGAACGTAATTGAATAACTTTGCATACTTTTCCATATTTGTGCAGTTCCGTTCTTCGTCTTTTACGATTTCTTGTATACGTTTTATTTATTTATTTATTGTATATTTCAGAGGTGCATCACTTCATAAATTAAAATTGATAGATCGATAGGTATAAAGTTTTGGCTGAGTTGTTAGGGGCCCGTGCTTTTTCCACCACTGATAGGTTATGGCAAATAGTCGTTATTGATATACCCTCGATCGATATTGACCGGATCGAAGGGTGGTTCGTTAAACGCGACTAATTAGAATGTTTAATGAATACGGCAGTTCGCACGTCTGACGTTTAATAACGCGATTAATGAATTACGCGAGACGCGTAAATTGAAGGTAAAGAGTAAGTAGAGCTTCACGCGCCGGGCGTAAATTTCTTTCGCTTCTTTTTCACGCTTTACGCGTAAATTGACATTAATGCAAAACGCTCCGGCTCCCCCTCGTTGCCTCAATTTCCTCGTTGGCCCCATTAACACTTCGATTTTATAATCATCGTCGTTCCTCGTGCCACTAAATCGTCCACGGAACAGCCACCCCGCATCTAAATTACTTCACGCTCGTATTTTTATCTAAATACGAAACGTACTTAACGCGTGCTTCGGAAGCTCGTCGTAAGTACGATCACGATGCCTATTATTATTGATACTAATATATTATTTCTCTCGGTCAGGTATGACATTATTGAAAGCTAAGGATTTCAAAAAAAAAAAAAAAAAGAAAAGAAAAAGAAACATTTTTATACTTCCTTCTTTCGACGTAATATTACATGCATTAGGGTTACTTCGGTTCATTTGTGACGTTCCATCGATTCGAAGTGTAGAATAAAAATTTTGTCTTTCGTCTAAGGTTATATCGTCGATCGTTCGGGAAAGTACAGAAATGTGCATGAGATATTATCCGTTGACGGGAAGATCAAGAATCATCGGAATTTACGAAAGAAAAGTTTTTCCCGTGTTTGGATTTCAAAATGCAGAGCCGACGGATTCGTGAAAAGCATTCTACCTACCATCGCGCCATCCGTATACACAGAACGCGGAACACAGAACACAGATCAGAGATCACAAATAACTCAATCAATATATTTATAGTGTAATCAACTTTATATTTTCTTCCTCATTCTCTCTCTCTCTCTCTCTCTCTCTCTCTCTCTCTCTCTCTCTCTCATTCTGTCGTACATCGACCCTTCTCCCTCTGCTATTTCGCTCGTTTAAAGCTTTTCAGCTTGTTTTACAGCTTATATTTCCGTAAGTTAAGCGGACTATACTTTTCGTCGGATCGTAAAGAAGAATTCTAGAAAATTTCATTTGGTCCGAAGAAAAATAATAGGAGGTTTTCGAGAAATTATAAATCAAACGAATAGATAAGGCTTTAATATTACTGATTCGTTTCTTTCGTCTACTTTACTAGGTGACCAATGTAAAAAAGCTAAACGGTTAATTTTTTTGAACCCGTTCATTGTACTTTCGTTTATTTCCCTCCCCGACTCCCTATCGCCCCTTTTAAAATATATTACCCCATACGTACGAGTACCTTTTCCATGGTTTTTTTTTTTGATTTATCTATCCGCGATAGAAATTAACTTTGCGCTTTTTCTCCCTTTCTAGTTAACGGTAACTTCGTGCTTCTTCTTCTTCTTCTTCTTCTTCTGCCTCTTCTTCTTCTTCTTCCCTTTCTTCATCTACTTCTTCTTTTGCTTCGTCTTCCTATTTCTTTTTCTTGCCATTTTTTCGTTTTATTTTTTTTTTTTTTTGGTTTTTCTTTTACTGCAAACGATACAGGGACCATCAGATTACGCCTCAAGGAAATTGAAACATCCAGCGCCTCGAGGCGAAGCGAGAACCGTGATTTAGAGAACCGCTTGAGTTATGTCCCTTCCTATATTAAAGTATTTCGAATGCAAAACCATTTCGCGCGTTTCTCCCGCCACGTTTCCGCGTTACGAGTTTCGTCTCACTGTTCTCGCAAAAATAACCAGGTTCGATCTTTGGTTGACAATCGTGATCGATGACAATACCTTTTACTCCCATTACTCGAGGATGTAATTAACTTCGATTTCTGTTTCTTCTTCTTCTTCTTCTTCTTTCTTGTCTTTATTTTTCTATCTTTCTTTTTGTTGTTGTTTCCTTTCGTTCGGTAATTCGTACGTTTCCATCGCGATAAAATAATATAAAAAAATTTGAAAGGATAGAGTAGAACGGTGGCAACGCACAAATAGAATCCCAATAATATTATTCTTTAAATATGTTCGATGAAAAAGAAAACAAAAAAAAAAGAAAAGAAAAGAAAAGGTATATCTTTAAATAATCAAAAGCACCTGTCACAATACGTCGATCGTGAGGGTATAGAAGGAACGAAGAAGAGGTACCAGAAGAGTAGTACTTAAAGGGGTGGAAGGGGAGCCTCTTGAAGCGTAAGTAGCCGCCCGTTTTCGTTGCCTGTAACCGAATCGAATTTGTCTCTCGCGACGATCCATTATCGAGGACTTTCCCTTCTCCACGAGTTCCTCTCTCTCTCTCTCTCTCTCTCTCTCTCTTTTCTCTCATCCTCGTACACGTAGAGGCAGGTAGTAGCAAGGTAGCAAGCAGGATGGGCCATGCATTATGTATAATACATCACGTTATTGGTTCCCTCAGTGATTCCACCCTTGCCAGCCTTATCGTGTACCGCGGCACGGCCCGGCCTAGTAAAACATAAGCATCGGGAAACGATAAATAAGGGAAACGTGGTCCGCATGCCACGCCACGTTTCGCTTCCAACAGTGAAACGGTGTAGTGGAAAACGCAGCCCCGCTTGGAGTCAACCCCTCCCGTGTCTCTCTTCTCTCGCTCGTCTTTACTTCGAGAATGGAAGGGTGCGAGAAGAACACTTCGTCCCACGACAACGACTACGACTAAGACGACGACGACGACGACGACGACGACTAAGACCGTCGTCGAAGCTTTCTTTCGTACCCTTCGACGCAAAGAAAAAAGAAAAAAAAAAAAAAAAAAGAGGAAAAAAGAAAAGGAGCAAAGTACAACCTTTCGACTCGACCCACGACCTATCGCACGTACTCGCCTACTCCACAGTACCACCGATCGTCTTATCTTCTCTACGTGCTCCTCTTGCCTCCATTTTTTCCCTTTCTTCTCTTCGTCGATCCTTTTTTCGTTTCTTTTCTTTTCCTTTCCTTTCGTTTTATTTTCCATCGTTTCATTCGCCGTAATCTCTTCTATAAATTCTACGTCGTCGAATAGTACAAATTCTTAACGATTTTTAATTAAAGAATGCGCGAAGTATCACCGATCGTTGATACACGGATTATGCACGGGCATTGTGCATCCATCCTCAGACGAAAATAGCGTCGTTGCATTTACTCAGACGTTCTAGCGTTCTCTCTCTCTTTCTCTCTTTCTCATGAGATCAAGAGACAGAAAAGTTGATAGAGACATAGAGAGAGAGAGAAAGAGAGAGGGAGAGAGAGAGAGAGAGAGAGAGAGAGATAGATAGAAAGTAGTCGGCTGGTAGCGTTTACCAAGCAAGACCACGTGCCACCGGCTGATCCATGACCCCTCCGAGAGTGAACGGAGGCCGAAGAGTTAGGGAAATAGGTTCGGAGAACTTGTTTGCTCTCGTGTCCCGGGCGAGCGCTTCGTCGTTGAGAATACGGAATGGCATGTAACTCGATGTGCAGAAAATTCGTGACCGGTCGGTTTCTCTCTAACTTTTTGTTGATTTTCATTTTTTTCTTCTTCCTTTTCTTCTTCATTTTTTTGTTTTTCTTTTCTATCGTCTTCCACTTATTCGATTTCTCCTCGATACCATCTTCGTTTGTCGAGCCTTCGACGATTCTCTTTCTCTAATTTTGTCTATTGACGACGAACGAAGGTGGAAAAGCGCGAAGGTTTTACCTTTTTTCTTTCTTTTTTTTTTTTTTCTTTGTTTTTTTGTTTTTTCTGTACTCGGTGGACGGACGGAGAAATGGCGTTAAAGGCGCGCAAATACGATTTAAATTCGCGACATTTCTTTTCCTACGGAGATCACAGTACCGTGACTTATTTCCGTCGGCCATTCGTTCCGAATTCATCGACGCGTTTCACGTTTCCATTGGTAGGTATTCCCGCCACGGTAGCGGCATGGATTGACGAATTTATTGCATCCGAAGCGGACCAAAGATTTTCCACTGTAGCTGTGTATATATGTATATGTGTGTGTGTGTGTGTATGTATGTATGGACACGTTATGTGTGTGAAAGAAAGAAAGAAAGAGAAAATGGGAAGATGGAGGATTGAGAAGAAGGAGAGAAGAAAGAAAAGAGAAGAGAATCTCATTGAGAATTCATGCGGTATATACAAGGAGGATGGAGGAGGTGGAGGTTAGACATAGTAGTCTCAGGAACGTAAAGAATGAAACAGAAAGAGCAAGAGAATATGTGTGTAAGCGTGTGTAATCGTATGTGTGCGTGTGTTTGAGTCTCAAGTAAAAGAAGAACGAGAAGGAGGAGGAAGAGGAGGAGGAGGAGGAGGAGGGAAGGAGTAAAGAAAAGGATGATAATGGAGAATGAGAGAGAGAGAGAGAGAGAGAGAGAGAGAAGAGGTGTGAGGGTGACACTCTCATTTTGGCGAGAATTTGCAAGCGTGGTCCTTGCATGCTTCGCATAGTCAGGCCCCCTTACTCCATGTATTATCGGTGGTGTCTACTAGTCTGGCATAGTTAAGTGCGTTTCTACTAGATGCACTCGATTCGCCGAGGAAATTCATCGGGGTCGTCGTACAGTGAACTTTTATTCTTTACCAAGTTCATTTCCATCATTGATCAGAAAACATTTATTTATTTATTTATTTATTTTATACAATTCAGGTTTATAAAACGATTGGCAAAAATATATATGTATATGTGTGTGTATACATACACACACACACACACACACACATATATATAACGATGAAACCTTTCCATAGATGATTTCACAGAGCGATGACATTCGTGAAGGGAGAGAGAACGTAATGACGTACGTATGACGTACAACGTTAGAAACTACAATCGCAGAATATTACACAGGTTCGATATGACAAGCGCATATCCTACATTTCCTCTCTCGCATAGTTGGCTCATTCGTGAGGGTTAAAATTCGCATGATAGGAAGAGGTACGGAATGGATCGTTTGATAACTGTGCGACGAGGGAAACACTCCGTAGATTTCTTGCATTTGGTTTGGAAGGGGTGGTGACGATGGTTGTAGACTAAATAAGGTACATGCTCGTAGGTAGAATTGTTAGAATTAGCTGGTTATATTTGTGGGGCGAGTCGGTACCACCCCGAGCCGCCCTTTACGTCAGCCGTAATTCCCTCCTTCGCGAACCTCCGCAGAGCCCTTTTCATCCCTTTTGCTCGATCGCCATCGACTCTCTCTCTCTCTCTCTCTCTCTCTTATTCTCTTTCTCTTTCTCTCCTATCATTATCAAAGTACCTCACTGCCTTCTAACACGCAATCATTATACTGCCCTCGCGATATGTCCTTCCCCGCGCTCACTCGAAGCCACGCCAACGGAATCGTTGCGCCATTATGGAAGTTATGTGGGCGTGCACAATTGCAGTTTGCTCCTTGCCAACTTTATTTACGAATCGGTTCGCAACGGGAACGTTGCAAGGCGCTAAAAAATCTTTTGAGAAATCTTCTTTTCCTTTTCCACGAGGATAGCTCCGTAGGAGAAACGAAAAAAAAAAAATAGAGAGAAATAAATACAAAAGAAAAAGGAAAGAAGAATAAAAAAAGATTTACAAGTCCCCCTCTCTTTCTCTCTCTCTCTCTCTCTTCATAATATTGGTTCTACGATATTTTTGTTAATATTGTTAAATAATTTGACGTGATATCTGCGAAACGAATATAGGTTAGGTACGTTTGCGATACCGCGACTATTAATCACATCCCTTTCCATCGAAACGGAAAGCCACGAGCGTCCCTGTAGTTGGCGGATGCTCAAACTTCGTATAAGACAGGATAAGGATATGATAGGACAGGACGAGGAGTTGGCGGAAGAGAGGAAGGGTAGCGAGTGCTGCTGGAGGAAGGTACGTGTCGCCGCGGGGAAACTTACATGTATATCCTGAGGGAGTCGAGAGCGAGCCGCGTGGCGTCAGGTTGGCACAAGGGTGGTACAAGTTACGGCGTCTCGACGACGGCACTTTCTAAGTCTAGTCCCCACGTACACGTTCGACCGTGGTCCTGGCAAAAGCTCGAGTAACGTTAGTTACACCACAGGTTCTCTCTCTCTCTCTCTTTCTCTCCCTCTATCTCTATCTCTCTCTCTCTCTCTCTCTTTCTCATTTTCTCTATCCCTCTTTCTGTCCCTCTTAATACTATACTATACGATACCATACCTATTTACGCTATTTATACCACAGCTTATTACGCTATACTATACTTTACTAACAAGTGTTGTTAAGTAGACATTCTCTTAATTACATTCTATGCATTTAGTTTCTGTTATTTCTTATCCTTCGTTTTTCTCCTAATTGATTTTGGAACGATAAATCTTTCCTTGTTTGTTTTTCTCTCTTTTTTTCCATCCATTCTTCTTTCCAGCTTTCGTTAGAAGATTATACATCGAGAGTCTCCATACGTAGGTGCCCAAGTGTGATTGCGCAAACACACGTTAAATCCACTCTTAGTTAACATCCTTGGGATACTACTCTCTCCTTCCTACGATAGCATAGGCCTCTCCTACGTACTTCTGAATGGTGAAAACGTAGAAGCGAGCCCGAGGCTCTCTTGCGACTTCAAGATGGCGCCTTACGACTTACCGAATCGCTCGCGTCGCGCATTTGATGTGCCTCGCGGGCTTGCCGCGTTACGTGAGTTTGCGCAAAGTTTTCCTGAAAGCAAGAGGATTAGAAGGAAGAACGAGGGGAATAAGAGAGAGAGAGAGAGAGAGAGAGAGAGAGAGAGAGAGAGGTAGATCTTGGCCGGGTGGCCAAGATTATTAAATTTGTTTAACAAGCCTGTACGGTAGTCTCTAACGAGTAACTTGAAATTCTTTGTCCCACCGCGTAACTAAATGTATACAAAGTACGAAATGAAATTCCGTCTAATTAACGATCCCGAGGCGTTGAAGCGTAATCGTGGAAATTCTCTGTTACAGCCACTCGTTTTCTCCATTTACATCAAAACCAGACGTTGAGTCTGGTGGGCGTAGGTATGTACATTGGCATCGCGAGTAATTAACTTCCCCTTTTTCGACTGTGGACGTCGAGAGATTCGACGAAGTTTCCGTCCGAGCGCGTTAACAAAAAGGATTCGAAAAGGGCGACGAAATACTGAGCCCTACGTCTCGATTCGTAAACAAAGCAAAGAAGGGTGTGGGAGAAGAAGAAGAAGAAAAAGAGAGAGAGAGAGAGAGAGAGAGAGAGAGAAAGAGAGAGTGGATAGAAATAGAAAGAGAGAAAGAGAGAGAGAGAGAGAGAGAGAGAGAGAGAGAGAGAGATGGTAAGAAAGAGAGATATCTTCATCCATATCAATTACTCCGCGATTAGATGGATGAAGATACGTGCGTCGAACGTTTCGACTCCTCTTCGTCTCATTCTTTCTCCTTGGAAAGAAAGAAAGAAAGAAATAAAGAAAGGTAGGTGGACCCTCGATCAGGTCCGTGATTGACAACGAGTGCCTGCCAGTCCGAACGAAGGATCCCGATTCTTTGATTGAACGCTGTCACTTCTAAGATAAGAAACAGACCGGCGAATATCTTAATGAGGAAGATCCGAGAACGTTCTCTACACGTAGAGATACATTGGAACGCGATACGTTTACCTACTTAATTAATCTTACGGTTCTATTTACACATCGTTCGGTATATCGCTCTTTCGAGTTGACGTTTCTACTTGGAAAGGAAGGGGAGGGGAAAGGAAAGGAATGGTGGAAGGTAAAGGAAGTTCGACCGCGAGTGTCGAGTGACAATTAATCGTCAGCTATCGATCTTTTCTTCGGTTCGCCGTATATCCACGCGATTTTATTTTGTCGATCTCGCCGCAGGAGTGCCGTTCGAAATAAGAATCGTTAAGGGCAGTAGCTCTATCTTATATGTATATATATATATATATATATAAATGTATGTATGTATGTATGTATACGTATACACCTATCTTACTTCTTTTCGTATACTTTAATTACATTAACGATCGAAAGAAAGAGGTCGATGTATTCGACATGAATTCGTTAATCGAGTTGGTTAAGGCGGTAATATACGACGTGGAATATTCGAATCCGAAAGTCACTAAGAGTATATTCCGTGAGTGAAAGAGTAGGGGTAAGATCGATTGGGATCCTATAAGAAGAAAAGAAGGGCGGGGGTGGGTAGGTCGTAAAGTCGGCCGAAAGGAAGCGTGGAAGAGTTAAGGAGACGCGGTGCATGTAAGACGCGAACGTTATCTTGTCGATCAAACAATTAACAATGCCAGGCGGTATAGGTCGAAGGGGCTTGGAAGAAGCGGAGTAAGTCCATGGGTGGCGGTGGGAGGAGTGGAGGGAGGATCCAAGAGCACGCAGGAGGTGCACCTTGATCAAGTAGAGATCTACCAAGTCGAGATATACCGGCACACGGAACGAAAGGACACCGCAGGCAGCGACGATCGTTTCTTCGGTCCTCGCTGTTGGACAGAGCTCTGCCTCTGTTCGACGTCTCCTTTTCGCAGTGTTATCCGATAATTACCCATTAATTAGCCGCGCCTTAATTGCCGCTATTCCGACCGCATGCCCGGCCGACACCGTAAACCGGCCAAAGTAAACTACGCTTTGTGATTTCGTTCTTGATCTCACCTTTCCTTATTCGTTACTTCAGTCATTATTTTAGAGTAAAATCCTTTCCTTGTACGATGGAATCTCTTACGAAATGTCTATTCGTATTTTGAATCTTTGAACGATAATTTCTTTCTCGGTCGCGTTTTTCGATGAATCCGCCATGGCAGGTCGGCGAACGGTCCGAGGACAGAGGAGAGACAGAGAAAGATAGATAGATAGAGAGAGACAGAGAGAGAGAGAGAGAGAGAGAGAGAGAGAGAGAGAGAGAAGGGACGGACGGGTCAGAGAGAGGCAGCTAAGATCCGCGGAGGCTGATGTATTTATAAGGAGGAAGATTTGCATACGATGCAGCAGATCGTCGATAGCGAGAAGCCCTCTACGGAGCGGCACGTCTTGGAGATTCAAAGAGGCTTTGTGCCATTATATCCCTTCTCTCTCTCTCTCTCTCTCTCTCTCTCTCTCTCTCTCTCTCTCTTTCTCGAGGCCTCTCTCTCTTTCTCTCACTCACTCATTCTCTCTCGTTCGCTCGCTCGCTCGCTCGCTCGTACTCACTCCCAGGCACACGGCCAGCTCTCTCGCCTATAAAAATCTCCTTCGTGTATTTCCTCTCGCGTCCATCTTTCTTTTTCTATGCAAGATTCTTCGTATTCCCGAGCCCGCCTACGAGACCCCGAACGCTCCCTGCCCGTTTCCCTGATTGGCGTTGACTTATGAAGCGATCGTTTTTCGAAATAGCCAACTTCCATGTTATTTCGTTAAAATCAATCTTATATTTTTTCTGTGTTGCGCCCATCTACTCGTTCACATTCTCATTCTAAGGATAGATACGAAAGCGCGCGCGCGCGCGCGCGAGAGAGAGAGAGAGAGAGAGAGAGAGAGAGAGAGAGAGAGAGAGAGAGAGAGAGAGAATAGGCGTTAGAAAGGAGTTAAAAGCGTTTTCGCGGCGGCACCTCTTTGGAGGATCACCCTCCATTGTCCTCCATTAAGGGGGCCCTCGAGCGCCGCAATACTCTTTCCCGTATCCCTTCGTGATCGAGAAAAGGCGAGAGAGCTCGATATCGCGATAAATCTCCCGTCGAGAGGAGTAAGAAGGAAAGAGAGAAAGATTCTCGAAGGAAGAAGACGGTCCGTCTCGTTCGTTTTTCGCGGTAAAGTATCATGGAAATGAGGACCACCGTGAGGTTTGCGCGAGGCGAAACGATCGAACGTGTTTCGACGGTGATTTAATGCAACGGCGTGCAGGTGTCCGCATGCACAGGTAGGTATCACGCACTTCAAAGGGGTCCAGCAATGGTCCCGCACTGGTCCCGCGTTGGTCCCGCGCTGAGAATCGAGCCAGGACGAAGCGCCGTGCATTTTGATGGGCCTCTCTCCCCCACTTCGGACTCTTCTCCATTTAACTCTCTCTCTCTCTCTCTCTCTCTCTCTCTCTCTCTTTCTTCTCTTCAACGGTCCTCTTCGCTCAAGCTCGTTGTCGCACAATGAGACACGTCTCGCCCTTATCCTGCCACATCTTGTCACGGAGTCGCTGTACTTAAGGCATCGCGTCGATTATAACAATTTGTTCGCGCCGCCGGGGTCGAGCCTGACCGGCCTGCCGAACGAAGCGTAACGCTTAGCGTGTCTCGAAAAAAAAGTCTCTTTAATTTTCGTTCAAAAAAAAAAAAAATAGAACGCATAAGATAAATATGATAAATACGATTCGTTCGAAACGAAATGAAAAGAAAAAGGATCGTACGAAATGTAATTATTTTATTTTTGATAGTTTCTTTTGATTTCTCTTTGTCTCTCTCTCTCTCTCTCTCTCTTTCATCTCTCTTCCTCTCTCGTTACTCTCTACAACGGATGAACGTGCGGAGAGGTGGGAGCGTGATCGTATGTAAAGTCGGGTCAAGAGGTGACCAGATGAAGCCGAAGACAATGTATATACGTACGTCCCTGGTGCCGTAGGACAGAGACGTTACAACGTCTCGGGGAACGAAGAAATCTTAGGTCGGTGACTTTACTTCTCCATCTTGGCGCCGTCCGACAATGAAATTGATTCTTGTCTTTAAATGAAAATAATAATGAAATATTATGGTGATTATTTCGATATATAAGAGAAAGATAAAAAGGGAAACTTTTTATAATAATTGAAATGCCAAGGGGGGAAAGACAAACGAACGAACGAACGAACGAACAAATAAACAAACGAGAAAATGAAAAAGAAAAAGAACGAAAGGACGCCGAAAGAAAAAAAAGGAAAGGAACGGCGATAAACTGAATTTATTTAATTTAATTTACGATAAACAAAAAAAAAAAAAAAGAAATAATCGAACGTTCCTCCCGAGAAGAACGACAAGTCATTGGATGATAAATTATAATGGCGGCAGCTTTACTCCCTTATTCTTTTTAATGATCGTCCTTTCATCGATCCCGAGTGGGTGCGTTAAGCGTGAAACATTGGAGAGGATCCGCACTGCGGATCCAAAGTTACGTGGTGGACGATGGTCGATCCGCCGGCCATTAGCTCCGGGTAAACAGAGCCATACTTTATTCGAGGGGCGTCACTCTTCTTCCAACGCAGTTCCGCTTCTTTGTGAACCGTACCTCGTAATGCTTTCCGTCGCTCCGAATGGCAACGGTGTCACATTTGTGCTTAGAACTACCTACGGGGGAAATAGCTTCCCATGCTTTTTCGATCTTACTACTTGTCCCATTTCTTTGCCGTACGGTGTCCCTTTTAGTTTTCTTTTTTTCCTCGTCGTTTAGGATTTTATTTTTATATGATAATAAAGGCTCGTCTTACTCATAACGACATGGTACCTCGAGATCGAAACAGATCCCGTTCTACGTCATTTCCGATCTTGGAAAGAGAGAGATCTTGGAGAGAGAGAGAGAGAGAGAGAGGAAGAGAGGGAGAGAGAGATAGAAGATCCTCTTTAGACGGCGTGAACGTTCGCGGAAACGATATCGCGTTTCATGCTTGCCGGCTATAAAGCGAGGCCCGCTCGTTCGCGCGACGCGTTCTACGCTCGAGATACGTAAAAATCGGACGGTTGATAAATGCGATAAGGCGCGATAATTTATTCGAAATGTTCGCATTTTATTTTTCGCGACACGGTAGGAATGCTTTCTTCGTTTCCGCATGAGAGGAATGAAATTGATGTAACAACGCTGCACCTAAGTTAACTAGAAAAAAAAAGAAAAGAAAAGAAAAGAAAAGAAACGAAAAGAAAAAAAGTAATTATACTAATAAACTTTTTTTTTATATCTCTCTCTCTCTTCGATAGATACGAGGATAGTCGTTATCGATAAAATTAGGGACTTCAAATAAGGTAATAACAAGTCGATTGAATTTGTTTGATTTTATCTGTTTAGATATAATGGAATTTCGTTGTTACAGTCGTGGGGATTAAACGGCCGAAGTTTCTTTCATAATTCGTATGTGACGACGATAAGTATGGAAAAAGAGTCGCGGCACGAGCGGAAGCTCCGCAGACGGCGACAACAACGACGACGACGACGACGACGATCGAGTCTCTCTCTCTCTCTCTCTCTCTCTCTCTCTCTCTTTCTCTCTCAGAAAACTAAGAAACGACCTTGTCGATCGGCGACATGCAGACCGCGTTCTTCCTTTCGCACGCGAGAAGTATTTTGCGACGTGCCCGACGTAACCGCACGTCAGGTTAATTGCCGATGGGGCCAACGTACGTATAATCGAGAATGTCTTCGACGAGTCCATTCTTTGCTTCGATTTCTTCATTTTTTTCTTCCCCTCTTTGCCTTCTCTCTTTCCTTTTTCTTTTCTTTTACTCCTTTCCTTTTTTTAATCCGAAGAGAATGATAAAAAAGGAGTTGAATCGATCTCGTGGCCGTTGAATTCGGCAACGTCGAACGATCACGTCACAGGGGTCCAGCGAAAAGACCATTCGGGGCAAGGTGGCCCGAGGCCAGGGCCGTTTAACCGACGATAAATTCCCGATTCCAGTCTCATAGCCAGGACGTGCCTTCCCTCTCTCTCTCTCTCTCTCTCTTTCCCTCTCGTCCCCCCCCCTCTCTCTCTCCATCTCTGTCACGGCGGGGAAATATAAAAAGGTGATTCCACAGGACGAAGAAGCGTATCAGTAGAAGCGGCCAGAAGCTGGATGAAAAGGGATTTCCGAGTTGGAGGAGAAGGAGGAGGAGGAGGAGGAGGAAGAAGGAGAAGAAGAAAAAGAAGAAGCCGGACTCGGTGGAGGAGAAGGAGGAGGAGAAGGAGGAGAAGGAGGAACGTTCGTTAAATATACGAGTGTATTGAAATTCCGCTTCGAGACGGAGCGCGATGGGACTCGCTCGTTGTGGAAGGACAAGATCGCATGACGGCTCGAGGGCTCCGGAGCCTCCCGCTGTTTTGAATACGATCCTCCTCCTTCTCATCCTCCTCCTCATCCTCCTTCTCATCCTCGTCTTCATCCTCGTCCTCGTCCTCGTCCTCATCCTCGTCCTCGTCCTCGGGCCTCATCCTCGTCCTTAGTCTCCTTGGGCTCCTCGCGTTGTTGTCGCGGTGTGTATAAACGAAATACCGTCGTACATATACCGGCAGAAAGCGTCCAGGATCGTCCTGGAGGACGACAACGACCCGACGCGACTCTCGGCTACGCATACCGTCGTCCACTCTAATTTGAATGTAACAACGTTCCGTTCGGACGCAACCCGATACCATCTTCGAATCCACCTTTCTTTTTCTCATTCTCTTTCTCTTTTGCTCTTCTTCGTTGGTAGACCGTAGTCGTTCGTGTATCTCTCTCTCTCTCTCTCTCTCTCTCTCTCTCTCTCGTTCTTTCTCTGTCTCTCTCTTTCTCTTCAGTCGATCTTATATCCACTTTTCTGGGGTTCAAGCTTTATCGACAAATTTTTGCGTTTCTGATCCAGGATCGTTCCTCGTCGTATCGAAAGTAAAGCCCCGTTTTATTGCAGGGAGAAAACTAGTTCCTATCTGTACGGAATGGAAGGCCGAGTTTTGAAAGCAAAAGCAAAAGCAGATAGATAGAGACAGATATAATAGGCATTGTTTACGATCGAGCAAGCTGCAAGTGTTTGGTTATATTACATGCAATCCGCGATGACGGGGACGTGTCTCCGGATGATTGACGAACGACGCACGACGTCGCATCACAATGCAGGACGTCGGTTCGCTTCCCGGTAGCCGGCATGATGCGAATCGGCAAGTCCTCCTGCGAAACTTTTACTCCATGTTGCGGATCGGTGAACGAGAATGAGACAGGGACAGAGATAGAGAGGTGCTCGCTACGATCGTGAATTCATCGACGAGCTGCACGCGGCAAGGACGATCCCTTATCTTCGAAAGAGGCACCGTTTCCACGAAGCCAAGGGCTCCGTGCCAAATTACTATAAATAGACGTTAATCGATGCGGTGGGAAAAACGAGCGAACGCGGGCGGAATAAACGCGCCGCAGGATGTTTGCGTAGCTGCCACGGGTATAGAACACGGTTCGTCCATTGCAGATTGAGAATGGCGATTCGATCATGTTGAAGAAACTTAAGGAATATGTCAGGACGCTAATGCTTGAAAGATTTACAGTTTGTTAAGTCCGAGATATCATTTATTCGAAATTCAACTGCCATCGACGAGAGATACGGGCTGGACTAAAAGCTATTAACCCTCCTCTTTCTCTCTCCCCCTCTACCTCATATGTTTCGAACTTTTTAGACCGACACGAGGAAACGTTTGCGAACGGAGAAACACTCGGTATACTCTTGAATAACTCGTCCGCAGGATTTTCTCTGTGGTGTATCGACTCGACGTTTGGGAAAGCAACGTTTTCGATTAAGCCGATCCGCCTTTTAATAATACATCCGCGGAGATAGCGAAACGATAAAAGGGCTCGTAGCCGTACACAACAACAGCGGAAGCGGCAACTAGCAGGAGCAGAAGTAGCAGGAGTAGCAGTAGTAGCACCAACGGCAGCAACAGCAACGGCGTGTATCAGCGACGTTTCTAAAATACAAGCCGACGTTTTCCTTTATATCGGGCCGCGTACTATCTCGACGTTTACCATTAATTAGTCCATGACAAGAGGAAAGGGTGGCCCGTGTCCTGCGTATGCGGAATCGTTTTTGCTGGTACAAAAGTAAAAGCTACGTGCATGTACGTTAACGTACGTACGTCAAGCGACCCGTCTAGACGAGTGCGAGTTCGAGTGCGAGAGAGAGAAAGAGATAGATGGATAGAGATAGATAGATAGAGAAAGAGAGAGAGAGAGAGAGAGAGAGAGAGAGAGAGAGAGAGAAGAGAGAAGGGCAGTCGATTGCTAAATGGAAATATGTAATCCGGACGGTAGCTGGTCGGCCGACGGCAGCGGACAACCGAGGACAGGCTTTGGAAAATGAGTTTGCCGGAGCGTGTCACGCGTGTAACATCAAAAGAGAGAGAGAGACTTTTATCTCTATCTCTCGTTCGTTCTTTTTCCAAAGCTGAGAGAGAGAGAGAGAGAGAGAGAGAGGACACACTCGTCTCCGCTGGCGTAACCGACTATCGACGAACCCGAGCGACATTGGGGATCGGTTCTTTGACTCCGATGATAATAATTATCACGTCCGTCTCGCGATTCTTTGCGGTGACGACGTAACGTGTCTAAACCCCGTAACGTGTGTTCTCCGTATAACCAGAACAAAGATGGAACCGTTAGAGCTTTCATTCGTATTCAGAATAATATCGGCCGGTACTCCTAGTATCGTAAAAAAAAAAAAAAATATTAGTTTATTCGCAATAAGATATTCGAACTTAAACGTCGTTGGATAAACGATTCGATCCGTGGACCGTTATTCGGTGGACGGTCGAAAATAATTCGATACGTTGCGTCGCGCCATACCATGCCGTGCGGTGCCGTGCCGTGCCGTGCCGTGCCGTGCCGCGCCGCACTGCTCTGCGTTGCGTTGCACCGCACCGCACCGCACCGCCCCGTTGGAAATCCTATATGGCAGGGACGAGATTTAAGATTGGACGACTCACCTTCGACCGAAAGGATTCTATCTCACGAGGATCGTGTTACCCGTAGACCGTGCCTTATAACGTATGTGTCTCAAAGAATGATACTTCTATTATCGTAATCGAACCTCTCGAGAGAACTTCGTATCTCCTTTCCGATAGCAATCTCCTGGTATACGTCCACGCAGGTGGTAAACGATTAGTCTTTTCCTCTGATACAAGGAATCCCATTTTAATAATTAATTAGTATCGGTCGTACTTTCTTTCTTTTCTTTTCTATTCTTTTCTTTTTCCCTCGTTTTTTCTTCTTCTTCTTTTTTTTTTTTTTTTTACAACTGCCGAATCTCAGTAGATTCGACGGAGCTCCGAATAATTTACATACGTACCCAAAATCGTTTTGAGGATACGACAGTGAAAATTGAGTTCTAAAACCACGAAGGGAGAGATTCCGAAGGGCGGAGAACGTTCCAGGGAAATGGATCGAGCGGAAAGAAGGGTAAGATTAAAGGTGACTTCGAACGGTTAGGGGAGGAGGATGAGGAAGAATAGGAAGTGGCGGATGAAGGAGAAGGATAGGAAGAAGAAGTAGAAGAAAAAGAAGAAGAGGAGGAGGAGGAGGAGGAGGAGGAGGAGGAGGAGGAGGAAGAATAAGAAGAAGAAGAAGAAGAAGATACAACGGCGACGACGAGGACTTTGCGAATTTCGCCGACGGAATACGTAACGGGGCGCGGCCATCGACGGACATTTATTTGCGGCTCGAACGTAAATTTGTTTAGGGGTGGATATCTAAGACCATGAGAAAATGGCGAACGTGCGTCGTCATGGCACATTCAGCCAGGAGTAACTGTATTATTTCCGTTTAAGACTTATTCCGCCGATCCGCGCTTATCGTTACGACGTTATAAAGATAACAACGATTTTAAAATCACGGTAAGCGTTAATTCGTCCAAATATTACGGGACTCGATTAAGATCTCTCGAAGACGACAAAGTCTTAAAGCCCGCGTAAGGTATATAGGTTTAACTCGTAAAAGTATTTCTTGGCGTTATAAAAAAAAAAAAAAAATTAAAAATACGCGAATCATCCGGGTTATAGTATTATAAAGTAAGGACGGAGTATGAAGGTTCATACGTGTGTCCGGTTTTAAAGGGAAGAAAAGAGAAGAGAAGAAAAAGAGAGAGAGAGAGAAAGAATTTGGCGTTAGAGAGAGGGAAAGAGAGAGAGAGAGAGAGAGAGAGAGAGAGAGAGAGAGAGAGAGAGAGAGGAAGGGGGGAGAGAAAGAGAGCCGAAACGACTCATCCTCGAGGCAGTCTTATCAATCAGAAAGTCGTAAGGGCACCGTCGTTGTGTTACGATATAATAAAATGAAGCATCGTCGTACGAGCGTTCGCGTGTCGTATTTATACTCCTTCTTTCCTGCACGGAACAGACGTTGGGATGTCTAGTAGGTGGAACGGAGAGAGAGAGAGAGAGAGAGAGAGAGAGAGAGAGAGAGAAAGGACCTCGTAAACTCGGCCATCCGGACGACATAAGTTCACGATGTAACGCGACACGTAAGCGAGAGAAAGCAACAACACACGGAAGGATGCTGGAAGAGGAGCAAGATGTTGTCTGTGAGCAACGACCACTCTCTATTTATCTGTTTCTCTCTCCCTGTCTCTCTCTCTCACTCTCTCTCTCTCTCTCTCTCTCTCTCTCTTAGTTCTTCATCCCCACGAAAAGAGAGATTTTTCGACGGAAAAAGGTACTCGAGGCCACCCTTATACGGCCCTTTTCCGCAATGGCGTACGAAACATCGCGGGTAGCTTTTACGAGCGCATCATTCGGATTTATACTTACTTAAGGAATCACTACGAAGAGGAGGCTTCGAGACGTCTATCTTATAGCTAAGAATACCGAATGGTACTCTTTTTAGGACGGTTTTAAGGGCCGGAGGTCTCTGGACACGTTCTCGAGGATCACGATCGAGTTAACAGCGAGAGATGTTTCCACGAGATCAGAGTTATTAGAGGAATGATTGTTTCACGGCCCGGCTTTTTCGTGGTTTATAGAATTTTAAGTACGAAACAAGTTTTTCTCCCCAATGGTCCAACGTTTCGCTAATAAGACGAGAGATAATCATCGGTAAGGATTTAACAGGGATAATTAACTCGCTGAGAGAAAAATAGAGAGAGAGAGAGAGAGAGGTAGAGAGAAAGCGAGTAATAGAAAGAAAGAAAGAAAGAGAGAGAGAGAGAGAGAGAGAGTAAACGTTCGACGAGTTTCAAAGACATTAATTTCCACGCGAATAAACGTCCCCGATTCCAACCCGTAAATCGAACTTCCATCGTTTCCCCTTAAACACAGAGAAGTAATGTTCTCGCTTCGATAGCACTTTCGCAAAGTCGATAAAGGTCCGCGTTTCGTCGAACGGTCGTTCGCTTATTTAACGCGTATTTCACTCCAACTCGAAATCGGCGGGGCGAGGGGTAGGGGATAGGGGGTAGGGAGGGGAGGGGAGGCCAGAATCGTGCCGGACGATCCGAGAAAATAAGATTTTAATTTGGCCGAGACCGTTTGGAGGATGCCTCTCTGCCTGCGTAACGCTTTGGAGTGGTGTGTGCCCGCAAGCGGTAAACATTCATCGAGCGCCTCTCCGCCGAAAGCTCGGCCGTGAGCCCCAGATAGGAGGAAGTTCCGGCCGAATTGATAAATCCCGAGAACATCGCACGCACACCTTAACGCAATTATATGTGTGGACGAGCGTCCGTGTGCTTTTTAGATGCCCGTATACGCACGTATACGAAAACAGTTGGCGAGTTATTTAGGAACTATCGGATGCCACGCGGCCATTAGCTTCGATCGCATTACCGCCAGATTGGTTAATGGTCCGACTCTCTGTCTCTATTCTTCTATGGTGCGCACGCTCTTCCTCCACCCCTCCCCCTTTCCCTCTCCCTCACCCCAACCTCTATCTACCACCGTCTCTCTCTCTCTCTCTCTCTCTCTCTCTATCTCTCTCTCTATCTCTATCTATCTATCTATCTATCTATCTCTCTCTCGACGATTCTTCCTCCACCTATTTTTCTCGATTTTCCCGATATTCGCCATCTCCGTTACGCCGATAACGCCGATTACCGCAACGCGGTAACCGGTAATTTTTTTCTTTTTTTTTTAACACATCGATCGCTATTGAAAGAACGATATGTATAGACAGCATTGACCGACGCCTTGATTTCAAGACGCTCTTGTAACGTTCACTTGCTTTCGTCAATATTATTAGATATTAAGTTTATCCGACGCGGTAGAAAATGAGAAAAAGAAGGGAAGAAAAAGAGTAAAGGAAGAAGGGTAAAAATCGAATCGATTATTCGATCTTTACATCGTCAACGTCTCGACGGTATTTAAAAGGAATTTTCGCTAACGTAAAATATTACACGAAAACCGAATAACAAGAGGGATTGAGGGAGGAGGTGATGATAATGGTGAGAGATAGATAGATAGATAGAGAGAGAGAGAGAGAGAGAGAGAGAGAGAGAGAGACAGAGAGCGATAAAGAGATACGTTTTGCATAAGGGTTTTAGTCGGCGTAAAACGATAAATCAGACGCGAGTAAGAGTCTCGTAAGAATAGAACAAAAAACAGAACGAACGAAAAAAAAAGAGAAAGATATAGAAAAAAGAAAGAATGAAGAGAGAGAAGAAAAAATGAAAAATAAAAAAAGGATGATACAAGTTAACGCGAAGTAGGTAATCGTTCGTGGAAGTAATCCGTATCGAGAAATGCCGCTCTCTGTTTTGCGTTTATCGCGAGCGATCGCGAAATTTTGCGTCGATTCTTTATTTCTCTTTTTTTTTTTTCTTTCTCTCTTTCACTCTCTCTCTCTCTCTCTCTCTCTCTCTCTCTCTCTCTCTCTCTCTCAGTCGTTCTCTCGAATTCTCTGCAGATCGAACGGCACGATAGGGACGAGAACGGCGTAACGACACCCGTAGGTATTATACGTACACGCCGACGCCCCGAAATCGCGGCTCGGTCATTAATTTCGGCGCATAAAAATCAATGAACAGCCCATAAACAACGCCACCCAGTTCGTACTTTGTCTCTCTCTCTCTCTCTCTCTTTCTCTCTTTCTTTCTCTCTCTCCTTCTCTCTCTCTCTCTCTCTCTCTCTCTTTCTCTCTCTCTCTCCCCCATTTTCCAATTTGCAATTGCGAATCGCGTTTTTAATTATAACGAACACAATGGCGGGACGAGCTCCTCGTACTCCTCTCTCTCTCTCTCTCTCTCTTCCCCTCTCTTTCTCTCTCTCTTTCTCTCTTTATCTGTTGCTCGCTCTTTCTACATTTTCCATCTCTTTCTCTTTCTATCTCGTCGTTCATTCTCTCTTTGCTCCGCACCGCTCCGCATGGCCGACGCAACCGGGAATGGCATCCGGCAGGACTCTCCGTGTCCAGCCACCCCTTCTCGCTCTCCTTCCTTCTCGTTCCCTCCCTCGTCGTCCAGCAGCTCACGCCACCCTCTCCTCTCCTCTCCTCTCCTCTCCTCCTCCTCATCCTCATCCTCATCCTCCCCCTCCTAGCCATCGGCCGTTCGTTGGCCAGCGAGATATTTCGTTTTCACGATAATTATTGTCGTTCGATTTCCCTCTGTCCTTGTTCCCGTCCTACCTTCCGCGCCAACCCATTCTCTCTTTTTCCAACCATATCCCTCTCCTTCCCTCCCTCCCTCCCTCCCTCCCTCCCTACCTTCCTCCCTCCATCTCCTCACCCCTCCGCCCCTCGTTCAAACCCGTTCGTCGCGTTCGCGCACCAAAAATCGCGACAACGCGCGATAACCGTTCGTCCGTCGAAGCGACGAACATTTCACGCCCGACGACGCTTCCTACCAACTAATATTTCGCACGCGTTCTATGAGCGTATATATATACACATACATATATATTACATATCTCTCTCTCTCTCTCTATCTCTCTCTCACTCTTTTCCTTTTTAAATTCTTCCTTTTAACGTTCGTAGATGGGCGAACATTTTATTATAATTCACAGTTCTCCCTTATTTCTAATTTATTTCTTTTTATATTTGTCGAAAAGAGCAACGAACATCGTTGTACCTTTCCCTTTTCTCTTTTAATTGTTCTTTTTTCCTTTACCTCCCTCCCCCTGCCCAGTCCTACATGAAAATGATGTGGCCCTTACGCAGCGCATTTTATAATATTTTATCGTATCACGTCATACGCACCGCTGAATATGGAAATTTCTCTGGGAGAACTGGAAGATTCGACTCGCGAATAAAAATGCGAAATAATGCGGGCGTACATATGTTCACGCGCAGGCGCGCCCGCGGCCGCGGGCACGAATGAAATAATTTATAAATATCGCGATGGAACGCCGACTGGCTCGTTCAACGGACGACGGAATAAATGCGGAAGAGCGGGTAGATTCGTCGCTTTACTAGTTTTGTAAATTCTCATAATATTTATGAGAGAACGAAAGAGAAATCGAAATACGAAATATACGTTCATATGTTGTACATACACATACATGCGTTTGGATATATGTAACGATATTATGAAACATTGTTCGGACGACGCGTTTTTCCTCCGCTCGCGTACATGCCCCTCGCTCTGAAAAAAAAAAACAGAAACAAAAAAAGTAAAAAAAAAAAATAATACACATCTCCCCCTCGCCCTCTCTCTCTCTCTTCCCGCCCACCTCCCCATCCCTAGAAAATCATTCTAGCCTTTGACAAGAATCATTGTGATAAATCCACGTAAAATCGTGATGCATCTCTTAGGTCCTCTCATAGCGTTGGTGGCAACTCTCCGGGTTGACTTTTCTCCGGGTAGTGTGTAGCAACGTAGGAGGTACAAGGGTAATCCCACGCGTTGCTCCGGAGGGAGCTTCATATAGAGATCCGCCATAGTGCGGCCTCATATATAAGGATTTATCACGGCTAAGTCTCTCGTATATTGCTACGTACCGAAAACCTTCCCTCCGCAAGTCCGTCGCGAGAGGGTGGTCTCTCTCTCTCTTTCTCTCTCTCACTCACTCACTCACTCATTTTTTCTCTCTCACTCTCTCAGACTTCATTTCCTCCTTCCCTATTCTTCTCACTCTCATTTTTGCAAAGAAATATCCTACTCCGGAATGTACTTTTCGTTTCGCTACCCTAATGTTTTTTACGAAGCCGAATCATATTTACTATTTGCATCCAATTAGGTGAACTCGCGAGCAGGTAGGGTGGCCATTAAAAACGTCCAAGTCGGTAAGAGTAACGACGTAGCTACGCTGACCTCCTCGCGAACCTCATCAAGTTACTCGTGCGCGATGCTCCTTCGAGTCTCCGTTATTCCCCGTGACTGATGGTAATCCTTTCGGTGAGCTTTAACGAAGTGCAGCCTGCTGCTCGGCTGGTTGGCTGGCTGGATGGTTGGCTGGCTGGATGGTTGGATGGCTGGCTGAATAGCTGCTTGCCTGCAGAGAGCACGGAAGAGAAGGAGAACGATAGTGGAAGCAGCTTCGTTAATTGCTTCCTCTCGCAATTAAGGTGTCTTCGGCGTACATCGATTTTGAACGTTTTTGAATCTACCCAACTCTTATACCGATTGAATCGATCCTTATTCCTCATTTCACGGACTCATTGTAATTCGATTTGTCGGTGTTACTGTGGTAACCGATAAAATGGTAGATAGATATATCTAAACTTGTAAGAGAATATAACATTTGCATGCTTGTATCCCCAACAGGACGTTCCCTCTTGACCCTTACAATACGGTTTCGCGATCCTCAGAAACAGGATGCATTCAATTGAGAAAATAAAGTTATTCGGAAACCACGAAGAGAACGCATTAGGGGGTCACCGCAGGCACGGACCGATAAAATCCCTTACAGGGCGTTCATAGTTTCAATGTGTGCGATTTCACGTAGGTGTATTCCCTACCTCTCTCTCTCGCTCGCTATATATATATATATATATATTTTTCGAATAGAAAGCACGCACGATCCTTTCCTTTCCATTTTCCTCCCTCGAGCAACGCTCGGAACGTCTCTCCGTGTCGTTTGTTCCGAATCGGATTCGCTCGTATGACGTCGCTTCCGCTCCCCGGAGAGAACCGAGATATTCCTTGCCTCCTTTTCTGATCTTCTCGTGGCTCCGCTCCAACGGAATTCTCCTTTGGTATAGTATCTAGGTCGTCTTATATGCGTGCACCGGCTCGAAGGATACGTACATGCATATATCTGTGGGAACCCTCGAAACCGAGCCCTTACGGCTCATTCGCGTTTAAAGGAAAAATCCAGAGGGTTCGTCGCGTTATCGAGCATTTTACCGCTGCTTAAATAATACCTTGTTAAGAGTCAAATGACGTTTGGTCTTTTCCTTGTTTTATTCCTTTCTTTCCTTTCTTTTTTTTTTTTCTTTTTTTTTTTTTTATCTCCAACTCTCTTCGCGTGACAAAGCAACGATATAGAGAGTAAAATCCTCGGTTACAACGGGAACAACCGCCGGCCGTCGTCGACGTATTAACTTGGCTGCCGTCGGCGTCGTTAGCCGCATACCTTATCGTTCCGTGCGCGTGGCCAAACATTCGGAATGTGTAAACATAAGCTGCAGGGTACACGAAGGGTCCCGACGATCTTCCCATAACAGACGGAACTTTCGGGAAAAGGGGAAAATGTCTTTAGGCGTGTCTCTTAGCAAAATGCTCTTTCTACGTTTAAAGGCTCGATAAAGTAACTAATAATAGTGATTAATATTGCCGAATAAAAGATATTCTCGGCTGACTGGTTTTTTCTTCGTCGCGAAGACGTCGTCGTCTTCGTCGTCGTCGTCGTCGTCGTCGTCGTCGTCGTCGTCGTCGTCGTCGTCGTAGTCGTCGTTGGGTCATAGCGCAAGGAGGAGGACAGAATTACGACCTTGGTTAAGGTCGAATTGCCGTGTGGCAGCGGACGAAACATTTCCGTCCGAGCGTGTAAAGCGGCCTTTAGGCAGAAGCTGGCTTCTATCGCAGTTCGCGAATTCCGTCCTGTCATTTGTAACTGTCGGGCTGCTCATTACAATTCCCCATTCCTCGTACCCGAACTACCCCTTCACCCACCCCCTATGGCCACCCCGTTCGAGCGAGCTAACGTCTCGCTCCCTTGGCAAAGCCAACGCAAAGGCAACGCGTTTCTCTCCTCTATATCTTCTCTCTCTCTCTCTCTCTCTCTCTCTCTCTCTCTCTCTCTCCTCTTCTCTTCTCTTCTCTTCTCTCCTCTCCTTTCTTCTCTTCGTTAGAGCAACCCGTTTCATTCTCGCAACCGACCGCGAAAAAGCTGTGGCCAATAAAAACAATTCGCCTTCGAACTTTTAATTACGCCTCCGTACGTTCCTAACTCGAATCCTCTACTTGTACCTCTCTCTCTCTCTCTCTCTCTCTCTCTCTCTCTCTCTCTTTCCCTGTCTTTCTCTCCGTCTCTTTCTCTCGCCAAAACCTTTTTTCCTTTCCTTTCATTTTCTAAATAGGTATCTATCCTTTCTCTCATCAACCCGTTCTTCTTCCTTGAATCGACGATAAATAATGAGTGGAATTATTTCGATGGACGTATTCGAATGACATCGATCTCCTCAAATATTGTACTTATTCAAGAAAAATACCTTTATATTATACATTAGGCGAAATGAAGTTCAATCTATTGATATTAATACTTCGTGTCACTGTCGTTGTTAGTATACTACTCATGTAAAATCAGCAACTCTGACGCTTCACCCCACCCACCGGTGGAAAGCGACTTCTTTGCCCATTTTCTTTATTACATTCCTTATTTCCTATACACCAGTTCTCCGTAACTGTAATACAAATTCCTATTGTGATTTATGTTGATATCAATGGCGACCCTCGGCTTTTCTTCTCTCTCTCTCTCTCTCTCTCTCTCTCTCTCTCTCTCTCTTTCTCTCTCTCTCTGTCTCTCTCTAGTCTCCCTTTCGAGGAACGCGTTGTTCACCCTCCATGTCCCAGGTCCAGATATTATGCTTTATTGAATCAGAGTTGTCACTGTTATTGTTGCCTTCGCGCTTCGTTCACCTTCCTTCCTTCCTTCCTCTTTCTCTTTCTTTTCTTTCCTTTTTTTCTCTCTTCTTCTCTTTCTTTTCCATCGTCATTCCTTACCCATCGAAGTGTATATATGTATACATATGTATATATATATATATGTGTGTGTGTGTGTGTGTATATATAATACTATACATGAGAGGAGGAGTAGTCAACACGAGCTATCCATGAATTTTATTAATAAAGCAACATCGACGCTAATGCCGGAGTCCTGTCATCCAACCTGTGCGGCTCGTTCGCTTCTCGCATGTCCGCGAACAAAGGTGTCGGTGCTAAAGATTAAATAATCGAACAAACCTGAGCGTGATATCGTTGGTTAAGATGTCCAATTGCCGAGAGGTAAGAAGCAATAAACCCTATTAACATCCGATCGAAGCCGTTCCAAAGCAGAAACGAGATGTTACGCGTGCTGGAAAAAGAGAAAGAGAGAGAGAGAAAGAGAGAAAGAGAGGGGCAAACGCGAAGGTTTACACAGAGTACGACGGTGACTTGCGACATCGGAGCGCTATAAACGTGATTAATGGACACGAGTCGCTTACCATTCTGATACTCTTGCTGCAGCCGGAATAACAACGTACTCCTTTCTTCTCTCTCTCTCTCTCTCTCTCTCTCTCTCTCTCTCTTTATCTCTCTATCTCTATCTCTATCTCTTTCTCCTTCCTCTTCCTCTTTCTTTTCCTCCCTCTACCTCTATCTCTTCCTCTTCCGCAATTCAACAACAACAAGCTCGTACCAAGCTCGTCCTTAAAACGGCCCTTCTCTTCTCTTCCTCTTGACGTTCGTTCAACGACGAATTCACTCGCGTAGGAAGATCCCCATTCGACGTTTCGACGATTCGTTTCGACGATTTTCTTAAAAAATAAATAAATAAATAAATAAATAAAATAAAATAGAAAAAAAAGTTCCGATTATAATACTCGTTTCGTATAAATAATTCAACGTACGAATAATTATTTGATATTCGTGCGAATCGTATTTTAATTTATTCGAGATGAAGCACTTCCTGACGATTATTTATTTAACGTTGCATCCGGACGAGCCGTCGAGAACGAAGGATTTAATCGACAATAAACGGGATGGGATATCGCGTTTGTTCGGGCGTACGTAGATATCGATTGTTACAATAAATAATATATTCGATATATGTAGATCGTCAACTAAATGTTAATGTGCGTATAATACTTTAGCCAGGGAACGTGGAGAGAATATAGATAAATTTATATTGGTGGGGTAAGATACAGAATAAATTTCTCTTAGAAAATGGGGGATGCGCAGGATGTTAAGACGAATATCAGGCTTTCTCGGAAAGCCTCAGGGAACTCGCGTGTCCTGTCTGTCCGATGTCCGCTTGAAAGAGCTCTCTCTCTCTCTCTCTCTCTCTCTCTCTCTCTCTCTTTCGCGAGGACAGTGCAAACATTCTCGATTTACACGTTAGCCATTCCATTTGGCTCGAATCGGCTGGAAGCCATTAATATCGGCGAGCGTGAAAGGCACTTCAGCGAAGGGAGAGTTCGGCTTCTGTCTTGGCAAGCGAAGACAGTCCAACCCTTTCCTCTGGTAACCACTGGATTTTGATGGAGGAAGGAAGAAGAGTAGAATTCCTTTATGGAAGGAAGAAATTGAATCTTTAAAAGTAATACCAATCCGTTCTAATCTATAGATCGTAGATTATTAACGATGATCAAATGATATATCGTTATTATAACTAATAATTATAATCGTCATACTTTTCCCGCGAGATCGAGATTAAAGGTATATGAAATAATACCTACTATCGAAATCAATAAATACATATTTGTTCGTGGGACACGGGGAATCAACTAGCAAGAACGCTAATGCCATTAGTCCAGACCTGACGCAGCAGCATACGGCGTGCGAGAGAGAGAGAGAGAGAGAGAGACTCTCACGCGTGTGTTCGTGCGTGTGTGTATAGTCGGGGTGAGTGGTGCACGGGCAAAAGGGGTGGGACAGAGGGCAGAAAGCCTCTGAACGATGAGAACGATGCCGGCGTTACTCTCGTTCCCCGTGATTTCCGCAGAGTCACGTTACAAATGACTACGGCCTCCTTCCATCCTCGTTATCGAAGTGACATAATCGTCGTTTCGTAATGCGTGAGTTTATACGTTATATAGTCGTGCGTTATATACGGACACGTACATGTACAAACGTATACATAACTGCGAAGCTCATTCGCTATCTGCCTACGCGCAAGCTCAACGGCACGAGACCGACGTCACGCAATGACGTACTGGCGTTTAATAATCCTCCTCCATCGTTGTCTCTCTGTCTATCGGCTTGCCGATGTTTGCCGGCCGAGTGTTCATTAAACCAGGAGATACGGTTGTCGCGTCGCGCTCGGAAGGTACGTGACTACTTGCAGTGACGCGAATGCCGTATGTCGTCCATACGTCCGTACGTCCATACGTCCGTACGTCCATACGTCCATTCGTTCGTTCGTTCGTTCGTTCGTTCGTTCGTTCGTTTGTTCGTTCTCTAACTCGTTACCTAACCTTTCCACGTAGGTATCTCGTCGACTCCAAGACCATACTTCCCTTTCTTTCGCTATCACATGGATAATTTTCTAACGGATAACTCTTTCGGGAGTTAAAAACTCTCCCGCCTTTACGCCTAGCTTTTTATCAATGCTGGAATATATTTTAACCCGCCTCGAAAATTTCACGTTACTCATGATTCAATATTTTATTTAATGCTTTTCATCTCAATCGACAATGCTATGAACCAATGGTCCAAAAAAGGAAAAACAACAAAAAAAACTCCAATTCCGTACAACTTGGATTTTTATTTCCTTTCAAAATCGTTCACCTCAAAGAGTTTTGGACCGTTCGATTTAAAACATTTATAGAAAATATCCAAATTTCTAACAGTCAGCGATCGAATGGTCGCGTTACCTCAAAGGACGTAAACAGAAGAATAAATAAATTAAAAATAATAAAAAAAAAAAAAACAGCAAAGCGTTGTTTCGTGGATACTCGTATAAATATAACAAAAATAAACGACATTAGCCAGTTCACAGTGATCGAGAAATAATCAAAAGCAAATACCAGGTTCGACAGGACGGGCTTCGAACACTTTGGACTCGTTGATTCTCCTCTAATCCCGAGGGACGATACGCGAGCCACGTAGGCTTAGATCATAATTTATGGTTATATAAGAATGTGGAAAGGTCCCTGCTCTGGTGTCTAACACGGCATCCTGTACAGGATTACGTCTAATACTTGCCCATTAATTTGTGCGTCTATCATCTCTCTCTCTCTCTCTCTCTCTCTCTCCTTTTCTTCATTAACTATTCGATCGCTTATACATTCTCTTTAAATCTAGACATAGTCGTATAAAATCTTAAACTGTCAAATCAATTCAACCATCTCGAGCTGTTAATCAACGAAGTTGTTTTCTTTTCGTATTTACTAAATCTCTTTATTTACAACATTTATGGACGCACATATAAGATCGAAGGTGGGTGACAAATAAGAATATTATTATATCTATTCTTTTCAGAATCAAGACAAGTTATACTTTTTAATTCGTTGGTAAGGAACAAAATTCGTACACGAGTAAGCGTAGAATTCGTACGTATACATACATTGACAGAGATTACAACGATTCGTTTGGGATATCCCGTGTAATTCAATTCAGCAGACAGAAGGCGCTCTTTAAACATCGTGCATTCTTCGTGGCCCTTATAGAAGTTACGGGTCAAGTTCCATTAATCAACGTCCATGACTAGTAATACATATTATTATGTCGGGACGGTATCTCTACTGCAATAGGGTGTCTCGAGACGAGGCCGACCAACAATTGTTGTCGCGCAATAATATTTCCTTTTCTCGTTGGAAAGGAAGTTAATATTTCTCTCTAATTCTAAGGAGACATTAGCGTCGATGTCCTCCTCCATCGGAGATACATTGATATTAGATAAGAAAAAAAAAAACAATAGGCAGTATATAATATGTGCGAAAGAGATATGACATCACCGGCGATATTATGTTCTCTATCTCTATCTCTATCTCTATCACTATCACTCCATCTCTCCTTTTCTTTCCTTCGTTAGAAATAGGTTAGAAATCCTCTCAGTTTCCCAGTTGCCAGTTCGAACGCGGTTTGCAAGGGTTCTAGAGTCGGAGATTCAGTCGGTCGGTCGGTCGGTCGGTCGGTCGGACGATTGGCCCGCCCGCGTCCCGCCATTACTCATTCCGTGGCAGCAACCCTACCGTGTGCACACAATTTGTTTCGAGGGAGACGATCTCGCGGTTACGCGGCCAAGTCGCCCGGAAGTGACGACGAAATCGACGAATTTATCATTGGAATTCGGTCTTTACCAGTAACGCGACTATTAATGACCGAACGATTTTGCAGCTTCTTTTGATAAAGAAGAAAAGATATAAGGATGATGAACGTTTTCTCTCTCTCTCTCTCTCTCTCTCTTTCTATCTTTCTCTTCCTTTTTATTTTTTTTTCGAAATTTTCATTTTCTACTCGTGATACGAGCAAGGAAAGAAAAAAATAATCTCGTTATATCATGGAAGGAAAAAGGGAGAAAGAACAACAATCGTTGTTTATAAAAGGTTGGAAAAGTTAAAAGCATCTCGAAGCAAGTAATATCGGGGGTACGCCATTTTGTAGGACGATATACGTCCTAGGCACCCTTATTGTTAGTACTTTGAGTTCTCTCTCTCTCTCTCTCTCTATTTATCTCTATCTCTTTCTTTCTTTCCTTCTTTCCTTTACCCGGTTTATTCTCCTTCCAGCTCGCGTTTCTAGCCAGGTATTTCCGCTTCCGCCGGGCACACGCTGTCGGCGGCATAAATTGATACAGATGCGAGTTAGCAAGAGTTTTTCGCTTCCGTCCCGCGGGGAATACGGGTATGGCCAAGGCTCGAAATCAACTTGTACGAAAGGGACGAGTCCGAAAAGATCTCTCGATCTCCATGGTGAAACTTCTTTACTTGGAGAGTCTCCGTCGGAGAAAGGAGAAAACTTCTTTGACGTCGATTAATACTGTAGCTTCACTTAGGTACTCTCTCTCTCTCTCTCTCTCTCTCTCTCTCTCTCTCTCTCTCTCTCTCTCTCTTTCTCACTCTCACTCTTTATTTCTTTCTGTCTGTCATTATTTCTATCTCTACGATTACTCTGCCATTTTCATCCTGGCCTTTTATCTTATATAAAGTATTCCAAGTAAATACAAATTTATGATATGATATAAAGTTAATTATCGTCAATAATCGATATAATTCGTTTAATTTTTTAACGCAACACTTGGACGAATTCTTTACTTTAATTATACAAAAGGGATAAAGGGGGAAAGATAATTAACAATGGTAAAGTACCAATCGATCGGACCCAGATCCAAAGATCCAATTCCATTGTTCAAAAGCTATTAATTTCGTATCATTGGCGGCGTTCCTTTTACGAAATTAATGGCGTCGATCGGCGATGTTTCGGTCTCGCGATACCCTCAACTTCCTCCCAACGGTACTGGCGGGTTCTGCATCGAAGACTCTGACAAATCGTTCTATCTGTCGCACGTCGAGACTGAGGAGAGCTCGTTAACGATGCTTTAACGATGCGCCGTGCTAAGGATTCGTTCGATTCTCTCTTGTAGTAAACGAGGAAACGGCGATACCACAAACAAAGACGTTTCGTTCTAATTCGATCGATCCCGATAACAAGCATAAGTTATATATCCATAAGATTTTTCTTTTTTTCTTTTTCTTTCACTTTTTCTATTATCTTTATTTTTTGTTTTGATCAATAAAATTGCATCGCTCCTTATACAATTCTTACGTTATTATACTTAAAGCGATCGAAAGTGAGTACTCGTGCCTACCGAGAAACGGGAAGAGATATTTCTCGAAAGGAGAATGAGTTTATGATCTTTTAGGGACCCTCCTCGTGGAAGTACTCATTAATAGCTCCTCGACGAGTTAGCAGAGCGAGTGCTCGGACCGTCGCCAAAGCTCCGCTCGACTTTATCGCCGTTTAATTGGCCGAGATAGCCGACAATATATTATTATGCTAATTTCTCGAAGGAGGAACTTTCTGAGCCGAGTCTCGGCGAATCGTCGTCGAGAGATTAAAGGCACTCCCGCGACATCCTCCCGTTAATTACCGCATTGAACACCCGTCGGTGCGACGTTAACGGCTTATCCTGGCCTTTCTCGACGGCTTCTCGTCTGTTTACATGGAAATTGAGAGCGCTACAGGTCTCTCTCTCTCTCTCTCTCTCTCTCTCTCTCTATCTATCACTGTTTCTCTCTTTCTCTCTTACTCTTTTATGTCGTGCGAAGATTTATCGAACAAATTCGCATGACTTTGATGGTGAAGTTTTAGCTCTTTTTACGAACCAACAAAATATATACATCACGTTGAATGGAATGTCTTCATGATCGTTGTGTAACTATTCCCAAGTGATCGATATACATTTATATATATATATATATATATATATATATATATATATATATATATGTGTGTGTGTGTGTGTGTCTCAGGTGCAACAGGGGTATTTAAACTGAAGGAGAATGAAATTAAGGAGAAAGATCGTTCGTCTAGGAGCGAAAAAAAAAAGAAGGAAAGGACGATCGAAATGGAAGCGTTTGAGCATCGAAGCATTTTATAGTTGGTCTCTCGCGGTCAAACGCGGTCCGATTAATTAGCACGCGTGGCCTCAACTCGGCGCGAGCGCTCTTGTAAGACCATTTACGGCGCTACCACGGCGGATCGTTCTAGTGGTCGTGGTCGTGTAAGCGCGTGAGTACAAATTCGTTCGCACTTAAATTCCAACGCGGTAACTGGACTTGTCGTACTACCGTCGATTTATTGTCACGTGAGACCCCGAGAACGGCACGAAGAGGTGACCCATGAGAATTCGAGGATCCTCCTCGTGAACGTTCACGAACTCCTTCGACGCGGAAGGAATAGGATTCCCTAAGGATTCCTCGGATAACACGACGATTCTCTTTATTTTTATCCTCGCATTGGGGAGCTTAAGGTAATTAGTAACGAGCCAGCTTTGCCCTAAGAAATTGCGCGATTGCCACGCGTCTTTGACTCTACGTCCTAGTTTGAACATTTATCGAACCTAATAGTAGGAAAATTATTGTTCGATTGAGAATATTTTGGAAGACGAAGAATTGGCCGATCGTGGATCAAGCGACGACACGGCGATATGTATCAAATTAATCTTCCGGTTCGTCGTGCCATTGGGTTTCATGATTATTTAAAGAAATTACAACGGGAAAATTCATGCGGTCTACGGGTACGTGTGTTGTCGGGCCTTAAATTTTGCCGCGTCCTCGCGACGTCGCATGCTTTTCCGTGGGAAAATTGGCGTTGGGCAAAAAATTACATGAATTTCTAAAAGGACGAAGGACGGGCGAAATTGTCGAACTCGGTGCGCGCGATAGCGCGAGCGCGTGCTCGAGTGTATCCGTACGTGCGCGTGTATGTATGTACATGTGTCCTAGTATATGTGCACGCGTGAAAGAGAAAGAGAGAGAGAGAGAGAGAGAGAGAGAGAGATGTAGGAAAAAAGAGAGAGAGTGTCACGAGCAACGAAACGGTGTAACGCGATCCTACCGTAATTCACGTTGGTTTTACGCTTTATGCGACACGCAGAACATTGCGCGCGGCCGCGCGAATTTACGGTGAGCCCAACGACGGCGCCGGCAAAACGTTCGTCCAGAGGGGTGAGAGAGGTGGACTAGAGGTGGGTGAGAAAGAGCTGGAGTTAGGGGGGGGGTGGACAAAACCTTTGCGACCGACGCTTGATGGACGCCTGGCCGGTATTGGATTAAACGCCTCGAAAAAAGGGGAGAAAAGAATATAACAACGAGCGGCCGGCGAGAGAGCAGCCACCCTTCTTTACCCTCCACCCTTCTTCTCCCTCTACCCCATCCTCTACTCACGGTTTTTCCTCTTGCTGAGCACTGGAGGACTTTCCTACTGGCCCGTACCATACAAAAAGACGCCAAAAAATATTCTCCAAAGCTTTCTCTGTTCTACGTTTATTTATGTATTTGTGTACGCTTATGTTATATACGGGGAAAGAATTTACGCACACAGCGAACGCATCATCAGTTATATTTCAGAGACATTTTTAATTTTCCAATTAACAGATTACTTTTAACAGAAAGAAATATATATATATATAAATAAATATATAAGAGAATATATATAAAAAAATATATATACACATTACATATAAGATTATCGATCGACAGAATAAAACAGTTTCGAGAATAAGATCGAAATATTTCTGTACTCAACGTTATCTTGTTCTCACATATGTCCATAGATCGAAGGGGTAAGAACGAATAGAAAGAGAGAAGGAGAGAGAGAGAGAGAGAGAGAGAGAGAGAGGCGGGGGGATGAAAAGGAAGAAGAAAGAAAAGAAAGGTAAAGGGTCGTTCGTGCATTGTATCCTGAACTTTTTGAGCCAGACCGCTCCAGGACTCGAGCGCCACCACCGAGCTACCACCACCGAACTACCACCACCAGCAACGCAACCGAAGGGACAGGGAAAGAGAGAGGAAGAGAGAGAGAGAGAGAGAGTGTGAGAGAGAGAGAGAGAGAGAAAGGGCAAGTCGGTCTGGTGGGCGAACGTCTGTCTGTTGGCTGCCAGCGAGCCAGTCAATCATTACGGGCCGCGCAAGCGCTCGTGATCCACCTTCCACCTCTTCCTTCTCCTCCTTTCCCTCTCTTCTTCCTCCTCTTCGTCGTCGTCGTCCTCCTCCTCCTCCTATTCCTCCTCTTCCTCCTCTTCCTCCTCTTACTCCTCCGACTCTTCCTCCGCCTCGACAACCACCACCACCACTTCCACCACCACCACCACCACCACCACCATCGGCAGCATCGCTACGCTCTCGTCCCCTTCGTTTCCGAGTTCACCCCGTTGCTTCGTAACACGAGCACGCTACAGAAGCTACTGTTACTTTCTTGCTCTTGCTTCCTTCCTTCCATCGACGCCCATCTTAAATATTTAAACAACTTGTCTTATTGCTAGTTCGGTTAACTCAAACTTTAATCGTTTCTCCTTCAAGAGTAAAAACCTAGACGACGTTCAGTTTGTTACTATAAAAATTCGATCCCTTGGCTACCCCCTGGCTATCCGGCCGTCCGCCCGACCACCCCAGCTCATCACCCGTCTCGTTCTTACGAATGAAAATAAGAAATGTTGGAAGAAATTATGATTGTCTTCGAAACAGTAATGTTCCTTTTTAGAATGAATAAATACGATCTCTCGGATATATCGTTGTTGTTACTTTTAATGAAAAGTCCTATTTATAAGAGTTTAGGATCGTCCAGAGGCGCCATCAGAATCACTCGCGGCATTATTCGGAAGTATTCGCTGCTGAGAATAAGGGCGCATGCTCGAAGGGTGAAAGGATGACTGGAGGTGGTGGTGGTGGTGGTGGTGGTAGCGGTGGCGGTGATGGTGGTGGTGGTGGTGGTGGTGGTGGTGGTGGAAGGGCGCGGGTCGTTCCGGCAGAGGAGACTTCGCTTCGCTCGCTCGACTCGCTCGACTCGCTCGCACACGCTCGTACACGCTCGCACACACTCGCCTGTCGGGGGTGTTTCCATGGATACGGCGCTCGCGCCTTGACATTGACAAATGGCTGGCCGAGGGTGAGCCGAACACAGCGGCGCTTTTACATATGCAGGGACACCCATTTGTCCGTACGGGGTGAGAGGAGCAAGGAGGAGGAGGAGGAGGAGGAGGAGGAGGACGAGGAGGACGAGGATGAGGATGAGGATGAGGTGGAGGAGGAGGAAGAGGAGGAGGGAACGATTCTCGCCGCGACCGAGCGAGCTTCTCTGCCCTAGAGTCTCCGACAATGTCGCACCACCCTTTCACCTGTCCGCGAGCTCAAACGCTCTCTTTCTCTCCTCTCTCTCTCTCTCTCTCTCTCTCTCTCTCTCTCTCTCTCTCTCTCTCTCTCTCTCTCTCTGAGCTCGTACATTATCGACGACCGAACCGTTCCTTTGTTCTCTGCTCGCTTTGACACGAGACTTCGCCCTACTACTACTATTACTACTACTACTACTATTACTACTACTATTACTACTACTACTACTACTACTACTATTACTATTACTGATCCTTACCGGTATCCTTCAATACCTCCATAATCATAGATATATTTATTTCGTAATTTCATTTACATACGACAATATTGTCACATTTCTAAACTCGTCCCTTTGTCATCGCCGAAGAGTTCGAAATAACCAGCCGATGAGGATCCATGCAGTCCTGTAGGAAAAGACGACGTAATCGGGTCCCAAGGGAGAAAACAAGATACCACCCACTAGCGTTCCGTAATAACGATCCCCTTATAAGCGCTTATAAACGGACGTCTATCGCGCGTTACTACCCCAAAGTGGCCACTCCCTATCCAGAGACTGGGACTATGCTCGACTCTAATATCTCATTACAGGCGAGGCAACAATTCGAGCTACCGATCGAGCTACTACTACCAGTCAACCGTGCCGTCCTCCCATTACGAGATTGTTTACCCACGTAGTCTTCGCTCCAATACATTATCGGCTTCCAACCAGCTTCCTCGAGTTTTCTCCTTCGACAGATCGATTCCAATCGATTTAAGCATAATCATGGAGTTACAACGGCGAAACTCAAATTATATTATATTTATTATTAAAGATATTCTATAAGTACATACATATTAACGCGTTTCCAGGTAATTCGATAGATTGTTCTCATTCGACAATCGATTAAGAATCTTTTCCTCTAACGATCCATAGATCGGATGACACGATCATTCTTTTAGATACTGCGAGTCAACAATTTCGAACGTTGACACTCAAGATCGTGGGGGTGGCATCGACGTCGACGAAAATAATTGGTGCTTACCCCCACCCTCCCTTCCTACCTTCGATTCTTGACGCTCGACGTCGTAACAAGGTCCATTTCCATGGAATAACCATCAGTGGTAATTGGCAGTTACGAGGAGGAGGAGGAGGAGAGAGAGAGAGAGAGAGAGAGAGAGAGAGAGAGAGAGAGTTGCGTCTACGGCGTTCAAACCCCTCCCCCTCCTCCTCCCTCTCACTCCACCTCGTGTCATATTTCAGTAGGATGAAGCAAGAGAAAAGAATAAGAGAACGAGTGACTCGCAGGCGAGAGAACGGAAAGAAATTTGGTGTTCGAAATAGGGGTTGGTACATGGTGAACGCACCCTTTATACGACCAACTATAAGCACCCTTTTGCTTTCAACAATCAAGAATCAACGATAACAATGCGAGAAACATTGACAGCTCGCTAACAAACCATCCGGGCCGTCTTAGTGAACGGAATGAATGTCCAGTTTATTATTATCCTTCCTTGTAACTTACCTTCCATTCTTCTGTCTCGTTCGTTCGATATCGCTTATAATTTAATAAGAGGGGAGGAAAAGGATATTGTATAAAATGATAAGAAAGGATTTTGGGATGCGGAGTGGTCGTCCACTCGCGATAAAACGTTAGACTCGCTTGATGCTCGTCGATAATAATTCAAGATGTCTATTAGAATATGAATAAGGGACGATGTAGAATTTTGCAAGATAGAAAATTAGAGAAAGAGATAGAGATAGATGAATAGATAGATAGATAAAGAGAGAGAGAGAGAGAGAGAGAGAGAGAGAGAACGAGCACCATTCGCGGTCGGAACGTTTTTAACGCGATGGACGATCAAAATGAACAAGTTAAATAAAGATTAAATAAATAAAGAACACGCAGACGCAGGAGAGATATACACAAGATGTAGCATTTAATGCTCACGTTTCAAAAAACACTATACACAATGGACACTCTCTAACATAGACCACCTTTGACATCGTCCTTTCTCTCATCGTCGTATTCATGATTAAAATCGATTCCGTCAAGAATTATCTCTTACTCTTATTTCTTTTTTTTTTTTTGTAATTTTCTTTTTTCTTTTATTTCTTCATTTCCCCCGTTATTTTTTTTTTCTCTTCTCCCGAATGGAACAGAATCGATCGATCTAAAAGTGCACAAATTGATCATCGAGTGATTTGTCTGTTTGCTGCGTGATATCGGCTCGAGACGCTTGCGCCCTTAAATACAGCTATACGTAATGCTCGTATGCACATAGTCCCATAATACTAATACTTTACATCTTTCGATGGTACATCATCCTCGGCTAACGTTTAACCGCTAGAAGGCGCCTTACATCCCCATTTTCTTTCCTCTAGTCCTTATTGTTCCTATATTTCTTCCAATAATTACTTTCTAGTTTCGCTCGATCCCTAACGCATTCGCGTTTCCTCGTGTGTAAGCTCGTTCGTTCGTCACGATACGAAAAGAACGAAGAAAGAAAGAAAAAAAAAGATAAAAAAAAGAAATAAAAAAAATCCAAACAAAACAACTATCGGCATCGCGTGTGAGTGTACGTGTGGGTATGTCTCTCTGTGTGTCGTGTGAGCGCGCGTGAAAAGGGTTGAGTGAGTGAGTGAATGAGTGAGTGAGTGAGTGAGTGAGTGAGTGAGTGAGTGAGTGAGTGAGTGAGTGAGTGAGTGAGTGAGCGAGCGTTTTCCGTGTCGTTCTTAGTATCTCTCTCCCCCCCCCCCTTTACCCCACCCCCCCATCTCGTTATTCTCGTTATCACAATCGATTTTGGGTTTATATGATATATCGAAGAGCAGTACGATTTTGTTAATGTTACTGGTTTTTTTTCCTTTTTTCTTGCCTTTTTTATATCTTTTTTTTTCCTTTTTCTTTTCTTTTTTTTCTTTTTTTTTTTTTTTTACAAAGCAGAAGAACACCAATTTTTTTAGCCCTTGCCTCTTTCCGCCCTACCCTCGCCCCTCTCTCCCCCTCCCCGTTTGCTCATTTAAGTTTATTTGCCGTTCCTCGCGATCATCATCCTTCGTTCATTTTTTTATTTTTAATTTTTTTTTTATTTTTCTTTTTTTTTTTTTGTTATTATTACCTCTTGCTTCTCTTGATTAATTCTTTTGTTAACTTTTTAAGGGTGTCAATGGGTCATCAATACGCAAACAGTTGAAAAAATCTGAATTTCCATACCGATATAGAATAAATTTTTAGCTTACTATACACATCATCGTAATTATCATCCATATAGTCGTCTTTGTCGTCGTCGTCGTCGTCGTCGTCGTTGTCGCTTACATCGTCGTACGTAATCGTCGTTATCATAATCGTTCAACACTCGCGATCATAATAATAAACGAAGCCGTGTGATCTTCGCCGACGACGCGCGCGTATACGTCGTTATCGTCATCATTACGATCATCGTCGTTATCGCCGACGGCCGTAGTCGTTATCATCATCGTCCGTGATTATACAATAATTATACATTATTTCACCTCTCACACTCTCGCTTTCTCTCGGGTCTTTCTCAATGGCAATCACGCGATACACACAAATACAAGGGCCTTCAAATTTCTGTCTTCTCAAAATGCGTTCATTCCCATGCATACGTTTTTCTTTCTCTCACACTCTCTCTCTCTCTCTCTCTCTCTCTCTCTCTCTCTCTCTCTCTCTCCCTCATTCACTCTTTCTCCGATATAATTCCTCTCGCTCTCTCTCTCTCTCTCTCTCTCTCTCTCTATCCTTCTCACTCACTCAATCACTACCCTCGTGTCGCTGCTCATAAAATCTTTGTTTTACGTTTTTTTTTTTTTTCTTTACCGTCTAACATGATTATTACTTAGATACCTTACCGTTACTTCGTATACATTTTTAAGGCGATGATTCAATCGAGTGAACTCATTTATAAAACGAACAGCCAATACGTCGTCCGCTCGCTCTCTCTCTTCTTCTTCTTCTTCTTCATCTTCTTCATCTTCTTCTTCTTCTTCTTCTTCTTCTTCCTCTACTACTACTTTTGCGTTTTCTATTATTTCTTGTATTTTCTTTCTTTCTTTCCTTTTTCGTCGTTATTCGAATCGCACGATCTTATTTATCGTCCTACGAAACGCGTCCGCGAGTACTATGCGTGCTTATAATTGTATTTCCTTACGATTGGGTTACTCTAAAGCGAAGAAAAGTAAAAAGGAGAGAGAAGGAAGATGAAAGAAAAAAGAAAATGGATACAAAATTGATAGAATTTCTCTTCGGTTAGTTGCATTTAAATTGATCCGGCAGAGGCGTTTCGTAAGAACGACGATTATACGGGGGGCCTTGCTCGAACACATTCGAGGTCGCTGCTGAATCGACGAATCGAATACAAAGAGGGGAAAATAAGTAAAGCGCAACAATGGTTACGATTCTTCGTCGATCATCGATAGTCTCGATATCGCTCGATCATTGATAACTTAATCCAACCGAAACTTCGTGCAAAGGAGAGTAATAGCGTAGATTTACATAAACGATACCAACGAGCGTCGGGGATGATAACGAAGGGTGGTGGTCTTTGAGAAATGATAAAGAATAATATTTTCCTTTGTTATATAATAAATATAATTCAATGAGAAGCCAGTGAACCACCCCTCGCGGAGTATTATTATTATTATTATTATTATTATTACCCTCGACGATTCGTGGTGCTGCGATCATCACGGTCGGATCGACGTCCTTGATTGTCGCGTTCTCGATAAGTCTTTAAAATACGATTACATTTGTTAAAACGCGTTAAATTGAAATCATGCGTGACCGGTCGTATCGCTCTCTCCCTATCTCTTTCTCTTCAGCTTTCTCTCTCTCTCTCCCTCCCTCCCTCCCTCCCTCCCCCCTCTCTCTCTCTCTCTCTTTATCTCTCTATATATAGTTATATATATATGTATATCTCTTTCTCTATCTCTGTCAGATTTCGCGTATAGAATAACGACGCGTGTCGTCATTTTTGGATCCAATCGAGATTCATAAAAATCTTGGTCCTCGTGTAAAAAACACGTATCTCTAATTTATCCTTTAATTAAAACTTTGTTATCTCGTCTTTTTTTCTTCTTTTTTTTCTTAAAAAAAAAAAAAAAGAAAAAGTCGCCGACCGGTCATCGCATTACTTCAAAAGCGCTACTTTGAATATTCATATATATATATATATATATATATATATATATATATATATATATATATTCTATTTTTATTTTCTCGTCTTTCCTGTGTTTAGTTTAGTTTAGTTTAAACTCGTATACCATTTTTACCCTTCCTCCCTTCTCCACCACCACCCCCTTCTCACTTCGGTCGCGTCTATAACTTTTTCGTGAAACTTCCTTCGCATGAAGTTTCGGATTGTTTCGGATTTGTACGAAGCGAGGAGAAGCGACAAGTTTGGCTCTCTTCGTTCCGTTCCCGTTGGACAAAAATCGCAGGATCGATCGTACGTGTGTTTTTGTTTTTGCGTGTATACAAGTGCGCAAGTGTATTTAATGTCTGCAGCGTGCTACGACGTATGTACGTATTTGTATTTCTGTTTGCGTGTATATGTGTTCGCGTATGTAGGTGTCTACGTTAGTGTCCGTGTAATTTAATAAGACGAAGAGGAGCCACGGCAACCAGACGCACGCGCACGCGCACGCGCACACGCACGCGTAACGCGTAACGCGATAAACGGATTCGAGGAATAACTCCAATTACAACCAGGACCATAAAATGTAACCCTATAATGACTTATTTTTTTTTTATTTTCTCTCTCAAACCTGAGTCTTTCGGTATACTTCGGTTATCGTTTGTTTACTTTTATCATCTTTATTCATTATTAATATTATTATTACTTAAAATTTTTTGTTTAGTATACTAGAACGCCGACGTGTACTCGAAACACCGCGAGATCGCCGGCTCGTCTCTCGCGCGAGTTTACGAAGAAGTTAACGAGAAAAGGACCATATCGTATAATCTTTCTTTTTCTTTTTATCATTTCCTCTCGTTTCTTTTCTTTTCTTCTTTTTCTTTTTTTTTTTTTTTTTTTATATGCTTGTTTCCCCTTTTCGTTTCTCTTCATACAGATAGACAGACAGACGGACAGACAGACAGAAAGAAAGAGAAACTTCAGAGAGAAAGAGAAAGAGAAAGAGAAAGAGAGAGAGAGAGAGAGAGAGAGAGAGAGAGAGAGAGAAGGAGAAGAGAGAGAGAGAGAGAGAGAGAGAGAGAGAGAGAATCGTTTTCTTCCTCTTTCTCTTTATACAATAATGCATCTCCTTTATGTGTGCGTGCGTATGCGTGTGTGTCGTACGTAAGTACGATGTGTATGCGGGCGTATTGAAAATATCGGTAAACTTTTGTTTTATTATTCTTTACTCGTTTTGTTTCTCTCTTTCTCGCATTCTCCGTCTCTCCGTTCTCTCGCGGACCTCTCCTCGTCGATTCGGACGAACGCGATCGATAGGCTCGAACGATTCGGTACGAGTCGCGTCGAGCATCGCGTTGTTCGATCGTCGAAGCGAAAATTCCCGCGCGCTAGAGAAAGAGAAGAAGAGAGAGAGAGAGAGAGAGAGAAATAGATATAAATAGAGAAAGAGAAAGAAATAGAGAGAAGGAGAGAGAGAGTGAGAGAGAGAGGAAAAGATTGAGAGAGATAGAGAAAAAAAGCATCCTTCACCACGTCGCTCCGATATCTATTTCGCGTGATGATCTCGACGGTCGATTTAATTAAAAATTCCTTTTCTCTTCTTTCTTTCTTTCTCCTCCTCCCCCCTCTCTCTATCTCTATACTTCTCTCTCTCTCTCTCTCTCTCTCTCTCTCTCTCTCACTCTCTCTCACTCTCTCTCTCACTCTCTCCCTCTATTATTTGTTTTTACTTTATTCAGTTTTGTTTATCTATTTTGGATTTCGTATACATGACAAAACGCATCGTCGATTAAAGTGTATTCCTCGAAAAAATTCGTCGTTACTTTTCGATAACGATAAGAAACGCGTATATTAACGACCGTTTTCTTCTTCAAACGCCCATATCTTTCATTCTTCTCTTCTGTTTCTTTTTATTCTTTCTCTCTTTTCTCTATTTTTTTTTTTTTTTGTCTTTACTTTGGTTTTTTTTTTGTTCTTCACTTTTCTCTCGTTTACGTATATCAAGGATAAACGCGCACGCGCGATAAGATTCGTACATAAATATAGACATCTCCGATCGTCGTTACCAAGAGACAAAGCGATATTCGAAGAGATATGAATACAGGCTCTAAGGAAGGTGATTGTGCGATGCTCTCTCTCTCTCTCTCTCTCTCTTTCGATATTTTTATAACTAGTTTTAATAAACGTTTTTCGCGTGTGTATGTGCGTGTGTGTGTGTGTGTGTGCGTGTGTGTGTTATAAATGTGTATGATGTTTACTATCGGCGTGTGCTTCTATCAGACCGCAAAATAAATCGCGTATATTTTGGTATTTCAAGAGAACGTGAGAACGTTTTCTAGAAAACAAACTCGGAACCGACGACGATGATAGGGGTAAGTGGTAAGGTTAAGGGTAATGGTAAGTGGAGGCGCGGCTACATAAGGACGTTAAGGGGAGGGGGGAGGGGAGGGGAGGGTGGGTAAAAGAAGCGAAGCGAGTAGTCGTGCCAAAGTGGCCGGTTAAAAAATCGCTCGCTCTTTTTTTTAGCGATCTTCTTCGGGAGAATTCTCTTCATCGTCCATTTTCTTTGAAACAAAACGGAAGAAAAAAGGAATTGAGAAACGGGAAAACTAAAGTGCCACGAATATTAGTGTTCTTCTCGGTCAAAGGAAAGAATAAGGATTAAGCGTGGATAAGTTCTTCGCCTCTATTCGTTTTTTTTGTCTTCTTTTTTTTTTTTTCGCTTTTTCATTTTTCCTTTTTTTTCCGTTTCGCTTGTGTTTTTCTTTTTCCTTTTTTTTTCTTTTTCAGTTTTCCTTCCCTTTCTACGACGTCCGCGAACTCGTCGTCTAACCGACTGTATCGATTCGTTTAACACTCGAGAGAGATCGCTCGGAAATTTTGAAAGAAATCGCGCATCTCGGCATAATGGAGACGGCCTCACGCGTTTATAAAAAAGAAAAAAAAAAGAAAAAAAAGAAACGACACTTTTTTCTTTTCACATACTTTCGTTTCTCTCTTTCTCTCTCTCCCTCTCTCTCTCTCTCTCTCTCTATCTATCTCTCTATCTATCTCTATCTCTATCTATCTATCCTCTCTTTTAATCTCTCTCGTAAGCTCGTTCATATTTTCCGTCTGTCCTTCGGACGGTTAGCCCAATCGAATTATACTCGGCTTATTTGTCCCTTCTTCCATCACTTCGATTCGCAATTCAATTAACTATTTATACACAATATATTATAATAAACTGTATGTTTATGTTTGTTCGTGTACGCATGTATGTATGTATGTATGTATGTATGTATGTATGAATGCATGTATGTATGTATGTATGTGTGTGTCGGTGTATGTCCTTGTATGTTTTTGCGTGTGGGTTGTGGGTGTATACGTAATCATGTACCTTTTCGTTAATAATCCTTAGAACGAGGACAGGTGTATGTATGTTACGTATCTCTGTGTGTGCTTACGTGCGCGCACGAGCGTAGGTATGCGTGTGTGAAGAGGGGGAAAGGAGAGGAAAGGGTCTTTCATACCCCTTAAACTTTCGTTATTACTATCATCCCTTCTCGTGCGACTCTCTGTCTCTCTTTTTCTCTCTCGCTCGCTCTCTTTCTCTCTCTCTCTCTCTCTCTCTCTCTCTCTCTCTCTCTCTCTCTCTCTCTCTCTCTCACTCACATTTTCTCGCTTTTTTTCCCCTACGAAACGCGCACCGGCAACACGATCATCGTCCAATTCTCGATCGCGACGCTCACTTACAGTATATTACAACCGTGGGTCGCGTAATCACTCTCTCTCTCTCTCTCTCTCTCTCTCTCTCTCTCTCTCTCTCTCTCTCTTTTCATGTATATGTATATATATATATATATATATATATATATATACTTCTTCCTTTAATTAGTAAATTCATTTATAATTAATAACTGTACAAATTTAAATGTCTCCTATATATATATGCAAATAAACGATCGACGCTCGAGTCCGGCACACGCGTTGCGATCATTCGGTCTATCTCTCCCTCTCGTTTTCTTATCTCTTAATATAGTTTATCTCTTAAACACCGCGCACCGCGTTTCTCTTCTAAAATTCCTCTTTTTTTTGTTTCTTTTTCTCGCCTATATATATATATATATATATATATATATATATATATATATATATATATATATATATAGATATATATATAGATATATACATATATATATATATATATATATAGATATATATACATACGTATCTATATTAGTATATATATATACTCGAAACGTATGTTCCACGGACATTTCTCACTCTCGT
>OU964981.1:1842758-1850258 GCA_918808275.2 Dolichovespula sylvestris
CCGTTGAATTTCAACCAGTACACACCGGATGAGAGAACTTAGGGACACCCGCGAAAATCATAGAGGACGTGAGAAATTCGGAATACTACTGGTTCGGCTCTTCCCCTCTCCACCTTTACCCCTTCCCCCTCTCCTTAACCCCTCGAAGAACACGAGAATGGCATTAGTAGTAAGTTACGCTTGTGGCCAGACTGGATGTGTCCGTAGGTGCCTGTTGGCTGTGTTTAAGGAGATAGGAGGTACCTTCGAGTACTCGAAGGTAAAGCGACGGGTGAGTCTCGCGTTGCTTCTCTGTGTGTGGTTGCTTCTGTGCAACCGAATTCGAGACGACCTAGGATTCCTTCGAGGAGTAAGTGAGAAAGACAAATAGATAGAGAGAGGGATGCTACTGCTCTCTGGCAAAGTTAGTTGCCGGCGACAGAGCCGAGTGTTCGTGGGGAGTTTTCGAGGCAGGAGAGAGTTTCCACGATAGTTCTCGCTCGGACGGAGTTCCTCCTCCTTGCCGGGTTTGGTTGGAGGTGGTATACCTAACGTTACAGGAGTTTCCAGGCTTTCACGGGGGAACGGTGCTAAAACCGCGACAGAGAAGCGTTACGAAGGAGGCTGGAGGATGGTGTGCATGTGCGTACGTGTGTATGTATGTGTTTGTGTGTGCGTGAAAGAAAGAGAGAGAGAGAGAGAGGCGTGATAGATATGAGCAGTCTAAGTAACAACCATCAGTTTCCAGAGTTCACCGTGCCAACCGAGAGCACCTCTAACGAACTTCTGGCAAGATTTAAAGGAAGTACCACCGAGTGTCGACTTCGTCGGCTTGCCTAGAATTGCCGACTTAATTAAGTGGCTTGCGTTATGCCACTTGCCGTGAAACGAATAAAAGAAAAAAAAAAAAAAAAAGAAAAAGCAGAAGAAACAAGAAAAAAGAAATAGAAACGAAAGGAAGGAACGAATCTCGTTATTGTTGCTATATCGTCCTTTCGTGATTTCTTTTTTCTTCCTTCTTTTCTCTTTTTTTTTCTGCTTTTTGATCTCTTTCGGAATAAAAGATCGAATCCCTAGAAAGATTTTGTCAAATAAAATAAATTATCCAGTTAGAGACAAACCAGCTCTTGAGGATTTCCCTTCTGTATTTCCTTTATTTCCTTGTACATTTCGAAATGGAGAAGGAGAGGGAGAGAGAGAGAGAGAGAGAAAGGAGTTTGTGAGCGAACTATATGTTCGATGTATTCGTCGAGAAGGGAAGAGCGAGAAGAAGAAGAGAGGGGAGAAAGGACGATTCGCCGAACGGAAACCGGAAATGTGCTCCGGAACCTTCAACAATCCCTCGATGAAACTATTGGTCATCCGCGACGCAATACCGGATACGCCGGATCTAATAACTCATTCGCCCGCCTGCTGCCTAGTTTCTCTTTCTCTCTCTCTCTCTCTCTCTCTCTCTCTCTCTCTCTATCTATCTCTCTCTCTCTCTCTCTCTCTCTTTTTCTCACTTAAACGAGCACATTTTTCTACGATTCTCATTGAATCTTCTGCGAATGATGGAACGGTCGAACTACTATCCTAGATTCAGAACCGGTATTCTCACCATATTGCCCTACGTTTCTTTCTTTTCTTTCTCCAACTCGCTCCGAAAACTCCGTTTCTTTTTACTCTTTCATCTTAGCACATACATACACACATACTTACACACACACACACACATATATATATATATATATACATACGTACATACATACATACACGCAAACACATTCACAAAAGGGGTACGCACACAAAGCCAGTATGGTGGTCACCTCCCACTCCTTCCCCGTCCTCCGAGCGACCCTCTGATATATAGCCCCTCGGAGGTCGATGACTTCCGCTATTTTTCTTCCGCTGTCTCCAGCAAGCAACTTCCCTTCCTAACGTCCACAACCACAGCCACAGCCAGTAGCGATCCGAACCCAGCTTGCTTCCAGCTCGGCTTTCGGTTCTTTTTAACGTTTCTACGGGTATCCAGGATTCGTGAATGGACATCGATCGTGAACACACACACACACACACACACACACACACACACACAGAGAGAGAGAGAGAGAGAATTAGCGAAAATTTCGTATGAAATCTCTTAGCTCCTCGATGATAAAAATAATCGCGATACTTATGGTTAATCAAATGAATTAAAAATGTAATGCTTGAAAATGAAAAAAAAAAAAAAAGAAATAAAGGAAAAGAAAAGAAAATGAAGAAGACGAAAAGAATTGATCGTATACGTCGGATGTCAAAGAAATCCATATTCCAGGAACGCTCGATTCGTCTGTCAATTTAAATATTTTGTTATGCGAGACAGGTTCATGGACCTAAGCATCGAACAGAATAAGAGAAAGAGAGAGAGAGAGAGAGAGAGAGAGAGAGAGAGAGAGAGAGAGAGAAAAGGCATGGAGATACGTACGAAGATGAGCAAAGAAGCTACTACATTTATGGATGTCGTCTGCGTGACAAGTCGAAATTAATTTGATCCACCCCCTCCCCGTTACCCCTTAAGACGTCGGCGTTGGCATATTTTAACCCACTTCTTCAGCCTTCCTCTTTTTTCCTCGGCCCTATGCCGAGCGAGCCGACATAAATTTCATCGGAGAGGACAGACGGACGAACGAACGGAGGGACGGACGGTCGGTCGGTCGGACGGTCGGTCGGTTGGTCGGTCGAACGGTCGGTCGGTCAGATGAACGGAGGTTCCGGATCAGAGATTCGCTAAAACTCGATGACTACCTCGCGACCGACTGGTTCCTTTACTCGTCGAAGCGATCCATAATTAATGATCGAGACGGACAAATGGTGGGAGATAGAGAAAGAGAGAGAGAGAGAGAGAGAGAGAGAGAGGGAAGAACACATAGTCCATAAAAGTTCTCAATATTTATAAGGTACGAAGCACGCGGATGAGAGACCAAGTCGGCGATATATATTCCTCGATCTCTCCGAGCTATACGGTATTTAGATATTTTAATTAACCGACGGGCCATAAATTATGATAATTAAGAAGGTGGCCCGCCGTTGATCCACGTCCTCGACGTCGGATCTCGGCAAGCCATGAAGTTTTACGTCAGAGACATGTGCGCGATGGCGGACTCATCGAGATTAGCACCAAATAAAGAGATAGAATTTTCTTTCCTCGAGTGGTGGTCACATTTTCTTTTAACCATAATTCCGCTTTATCCTTTATTCCTTTTTTCCTTCTTTCTTTCTTACTATTTTCCTTTCCTTTTCTTTTCCTTTCTCTATTCCTTCTTTTTTTTTTGTTTTTTCATTGTCAGGGCTATTCCATTTCCGTTGAAGCATCGACGGATATGTTTGTACTTATGTGTAGTACCTTGGTAGATCAAAACGAAGCCATATAACTTTTTCGTTGAAGATTTAGGTGATAGTAGTATCGATAATCTAGGTGTCTCGCGGTGGCACTCGATTCGTAATGCGGTTCTTAAGTTTTAATATAAAACTGTAAAACCTCTCTCTCTCTCTCTCTCTCTCTCTCTCTCTCTCTCTCTCTCTCTTTCTCTCTCTCTTTCTTATCCCCATTTCGTGGCAGATTTAACGACGCAGTAGACCGCAGGTCACACTTACGTGCCCTCTTGCTACTCCTCTTCGTCCTCATCCTCTTTCTTTCTCGCTCTTTGGAGAGAGCGATCCGCGGATTATAGAAACCATTCTTAACAGTGTCAATAAACGGAGGTTATGAGAGCCACAAACGTCGGAAGTGTCTCTCCTTACGACTGACATAAATAAGCTCCGTAGCACCGGCGTCCAACCCCTCTCCCCTCTCCTTTCCCACCGGTCGTTTAAACGTCGCGAAGAAACTCGCCCGGATAACTCGGTTTCGATGCCGACTTGTTCGCGATATAATCCAAAGTCGATTTATTTATTTCGACATTTCGATGTCCCGTATATTTTATAACGATTAGTGGAAAATTTTTCCTACTTACGAACGGTCAATATACGGTATATAAAATTTTCTATTACAATATCCCGTATGAAATAGGAATCGCATATATATATATATATATATATATATATATATATATATATATATATAATATATCGAAAGATGGAGTTGAAATTTTGTTTGGTAGACGACGGACGAAGTTCGGATCTAATAATCGATTGAGACGACGTAACGGTGAACTCGGTCGATGCGTCTTCCCGATAACGATCTTTCATCTCTCTCGGTCTCTCTTCTTCGGTAGTCCTCTTCCTGGTTACCATTACCGCGTAACAGTCCTGATGGCGAAAGTAGTCTAGGGGGCAAACGGTCAACGAGACTGGAGATGAGATAGAACAGGCTATTATGTCCGTCCCGATAAGATAGGTCCACCCTAGATGGGTAGCCCGTGGAACCTACGATGGTTTCTCGGCGTACACGAAAGCTCTGATACACCGGACGCGATCTACGGCATGAAAAATCTAGTTGGTAGCCAGCGAGAAACCTAGCGTGCGAAGGAGAAAGATAGATAGATAGAGAGAGAGAGAGAGAGAGAAAGAAGGGTGGAAGGGAGAAGGGGGCACGAAGAATCCGTAGGCACCCTCCACAACTCGAACCTTATCTTTTCATACCGCTCGTGACCGTCCAAGACTTCATTTCCGTTGGCCGAGGCACCCCTGTCGAGTCGATCTATGCATACCAACGGATGTATCCTTTGCTACATGAAAACGATCGGTAGCTACTGTAAGATAGACCGTAAGCGGCAACCTTTTGATTAGATTTGATGAACTGCTAAGAACGAGGAAATTGAAGATCGTCTAGGTGGATGGCCTAGTGATTCTACGTTTATTCGTGTTATCCAATTTACACCTTTTTACGAACGAGACACCTTCCAAATAATTTATTATCAAATGCGTGTTTATACAACATCGTTTCGTCGTTAAAACAGAATGGTAATAGCGTATCCACTTGACGGCGCGCATGTGTGGGGCTCGTGTGGCGCGGATAGCTCATCGAAACGTTAATACGTCGGAAGATAATTTCCTTCGCTAAGTAACCTCATCTATCTCCCGCACCATATCACCCGTCCCACTCTGATTCCTCTCTCTTTCGGCAAATAATAACATTTCTATAAATCGGTCGTTTGTATTCGAGGACGGGCTCGCATGCACCCCATTTCAATTAACGCATGATCTATGTCGTATAAGGAGCCGTAACAGCACGTTTCAAACGGGGCCCGGGCCATAATGCGCGAGGGATCGGCTCTCTAAGTAACTCTATATCACGTCTACGTGACGCGAAACGTAGAAAAAAAGGTTCCTATACGTAGGAAAACGGAAGGGTCCTCGAGGAGTATACTCTTCGTCCTTTTCGCTCCATCAAATTCTCTTGCCGTTTTTGTCCTGAGAGTATTCCTTATTTAAGGACTTCAATTCGAATGATATTTCATATCATCAAATCGCCTAATCTTCTTTCATCATGTCGGATCTCGTCTCGTGGTGGTACTCCTCAAAATTGATTCCCTTTTAAACTGACCAGAACTTTCGAACCACTTTCGAACGAAATGAAAGTAACGGACTCGTCTCGGCTTTTCTCCACGCAATATCCAGAGTATTTCCGATCCCAGGGCATTCATTTTATTTAGCGGATAGAAGATGGTGGTTGGTTGGGGAAGGTTAACTCGGTACAGAGTCTTTCTATTTCTCTTTTCTCTCTCTCTCTCTCTCTCTCTCTCTCTCTCTCTCTCTCTCTCTATCTCTCTTTCTTTCTCTGTCTCTCACTTTCTTTGTCTTTCTCTTTCTCTCTCTATCTTTATGCTCGTCCCACCGGACCTGGAGACTGAAGCGTGGCTCTACTGCTGACCAAAGATCTTCGTCTTTCTTGCTTCTCTACGAACAGTAGTAAGAGAGCAAGAGAAAGGGAGAAGATGGGCGAGGGTGAAGGCGTGGGGTGAGACGTCTGGACCCAGCCGAGATGGACACAGAGAATCGCCATTACAAATTGACAAGCTTGATTGATGGTCCTCGCGGAAGGGACGACGACGACGCAGGGACGTGGAGAGAGAAAGAAAGATAGAGAATGTGTATATGTACGTATGTACATACATAGATGCATGTAAGAGAGAGAGAGAGAGAGAGAGAGTGAGAGAGAGAGAGAGAGAGAGAGAGAAAGTGTGTTCCCTCAGAGTTCTGGCTACGAGGGACCTGCAGATAGCAAAGCCGCGTGGGTTATATCCAGAAAGAACGGAAGGGAAGGGAGAAGGGGAAAAGGGATCGGTTGCTCGCTTATCGGAGAGCGAGCCTCTCAGCGAGTGCGTGACGAATGGTCCGCGACTAGATTCGTAAAGGAAGGGTCGACGTAACTGCTTCTCCACCACCAAACTCGAATATATATCCCGTGTCGTGTATTCCCTGGAAAAAAAAGCTTTCTACGCCATCGGGAGCTCCGAGCCCACACCGGATAAGAGGTGGAATCGTGTGGATGGACCGTGTCCACCCTAGGAGACTCACCAGGGAAAAAGGTGGAAGCGATCCGTCGCATTTCACCAATCCACACCCCACCCCCACCTTCTCTCAACTTCTTTGCCCACTCGATGGCTTTCACCTAATTTTCAATACATTTTTCATCCCCGACCGAAGCCGGATCCTTTTTATCTCTCCACAATAGCGTGAAACACGAATCGAATATCGTCACGGCGATCTCCTTTCTCTCGGCTCGAAATAAACTGGAAACGGATAAAACCAGGAGTGGATGATTTTTTTTGTATTTTTCTTTTTTTTTTCTTTTTTTTTTTTTTTTTTTTAAAGGTAATAACAAATCACTCGTTGTAATGATTATAATCGAATCTAAAAAAAAAAAAAGAAATAGAAAAAAGAAATCATTCTTCCACGGGAATGCAATAACGATCGCACGTCAGAGATCAAGGAGTGGATTTGTTTCTTTTTTCTTTCCCTTTCCCTTTCTTTTATTTTTTTCTATATTTTAAAATTGACCGGTTAGAGATCGAAGAACGATATTGGTGTTTCCTTTTTCTTTCCTTCCTTCTTTTATTTTTATTTATTTTTTTTTTTTCTTTTTTTATTTCGCAGGAATAACCAGCACGCTCCTTCGTAAGTTGCGTTGTAAGTCGTGTAAGTGGGGGAGGTGGTAGCTGACGCCTTTTATCGCGCTATCGTTACGAAATGCACCGTACGTTCACAGCTTTACGGTACTTTGGGAGCGCTGTTACGTTTTTACTGCGTCGTTCTGGGAACGGACGAAGGGATAGCGATTCTACTACTGTTACCGGTATAGCAGTAACTGTACGCGGTATCCTGCCTGCCGTCTTCGAGTTTTAAGTGTGCTTTGAATCGAGAACTGACCGATAGTACGTTTACATCATAATTTATTCTGATTAATTCTCCGTGGACGACCATGATCACAAATTTTCAAAACAGATCTCACCGCTCTCTCTCTCTCTCTCTCTCCCTCTCTCTCTCTCTCTATCCTCATTGTCCCATCTCGAGTAGCTAAGTCGATTTACACGATGGAATAAAAATGGTCGTGCGATT
>OU964981.1:1852758-1895258 GCA_918808275.2 Dolichovespula sylvestris
ACGGTAGGTAGGGATGAAAGAGAATGAGAGTGAGAGTGAGAGCAAGAGAGAGGGAGAGTGTTTCCATGGCCGCATGTTGCCGGATCGTAAAACTCGGTCTGATCACCGCTACCAATTATCCCGCCGTTATCCGAGCGTTATCCGAACGTTATCCGGAACGTTATCCACCTCTGCCCGGCCTGTACTCCATGGAAGAACCCTCTCACCATCATCCAAATCACTACCGAACCCTTGAACCTCATCGGTGTGGAAGAGAGAGAGAGGAAAAGACAAAGAGAGAGAGAGAGAGAGAACCTTACACCCCGTTGTTGTCGCCTTTTAGTGCAAACGAAGTGATTCCCTCCTCGTAAACGTGACATCTTTAAGGATCGCAAAACCCGTTGAACATCTTGTAACAAACTCTCTTTTTCGATTATCTATTGATCCTGTGTTCGTCTGTGTGTTTTTGTGTACGTGTATTACTTTTATTTCGCATAATGATCATCGATTTCGAAATATTCGAATTATCTTACGTTATTAAAATGTAAATCCATTTTACTCGTTAAATATTGTTATGAAAATTTTGAGACACTTGAAACTTAACGGGATTTAAAACGAGCACAGTGGATTACATTTATTCCCGACACTCAACTATATTTTCACTTATAACCCTATAATAGTAATAATAATAATAATGTACAAATAAACGATACAATACGATGCTTGCGTGTGATGGTGCTTGTAACGATCAATTTTTTTACGATAAAAAAAGAAAAATAAATCGGTATTAAATGGCGATAAGAATATAACCGGTGGATGGAGAGGGGTGGGGATTAAGATTAAGGCCAAAATTAATATATCAACTTTGCGACGAAGAAGTTGAGCGAAAAATAAAACAAATCGATTTCTAACGTCTATTGCACGTATCGCACCTAACGCACCTATCACGTGTATTGAACATATTCTATATAATTGCACATATTGCACGCGTTGCACATACATATGCATATATGTTGTGTCGTAAGTGTGAAAATAATGACAGATGTTTTCTTTTTTTCTTTTTTGTTTTGTTTTGCAGTTGTGTTTGATCGTTCATTGTTAAAACTGGTGTCGACTTACCGGCTCGATTACTCTGGTCTATCATCGGCTGTACGATTCTACGCCTCGCATTGATGAACCTGAAATAATAGAAAGGAAAAAAAAGCAAGTTAATAATAATCAACGTGTTACATTGATTTCTTCTAATAATAACTACGAAATGACAGAATATATAAGGCGGGCGAGGTGGGGCCGGGGGGGGGAGATGGTGGGGATAAAGTTTTGCGGAAGAGAAACTAACGACAGCTCATCGAGCTTTCGAGGGTAGGAAACGCGGAGAAATAGAAAGAGAACAACATTCTCGATACGTCATTAGCCACGCTCTCGAGTATGAGTTTCCGTACGAACGCTTTCCAAACAATAGATCTGCGGTTTGTTTCGTGGTTGGTCGAGGTCCAACGGATACTACAAGGCGGAGGATGAAGTGGAAAAAGTAGAGGTGGAGAGTAAGAGGGTGGTAAATGTGAATAGCGTCGAAGTAAGAAGAAAAGGGGGAAAGAGAAAGAGAGAAAGAGAAAAAGAGAGAGAGAGAGAGAGAGAGAGAGAGAAGGCGAAGGAAGGGGAGGAGGAAGAGCGTACGTCAGCCGACGTCAGCGTCGCGGCTCCCTAATGGGCGCAGACGCCGGAAGTGATTGGGTTTCTACTCGACTGACTCGAGTACACCCCCGCAACGCGAATGGAAAAGCGAGCTTCTTGCTAGCTTCTTGCTAGCTCGCTCGCTCGTGAGAGGTAGTCGAACAATCCCTGAGACTTACACCCCTTTCTCCTTTCGTCGTCTCTTTCTTGCCACGATCTTACGGGCGAACGACCCGACCCCCACCGCCGGCAAGAGAATCTTATGAATAATAATTATTAAACGCTCTTTGGTACTACCCTCCCTCCCCTCTCCTCCTCACCAACCCGAAGACCTCGTTCTCTCTCTCTCTCTCTCTCTCTCTGTCTCTCTCTCTCTCTCTCTGTTCTGTTCTGTTGTGTTCTGTTCTGTTCTGTCTCACCACTCGCTTTTCTCGCCTTATCACGCTCCATTTACGCTTCAAACTACACGGGGAATCGATGATGGACACGTCGAATCGATTAGAACCGCTCATGCTACTTGTCTAAATCCTCTAAACGCGTAGGCAAATGTCAAAGTCAAATGTGAACCGACGGGTTGCGGTTAAAACGTTTTCAAGATATTCCATTCTGATTCTTCGTATAACATCAAGCCCTCCCCGAGCCCCTTCCCCTCCTCCAGAAAAAAAGGTCATGTTGTCGTAGTTTACTCGTTTGGAAGTTCATTTAATCGTGCTTGAAATAATAGCGAGATAAACGGGCCAACGCTAAGCGTGCCTTATTAAAAACAGCAATTCGTTTATATCCAGATGTGTCGTAGTAATGTCTAGGGAGATTCAAGCGTTTACCTTATTCGACTAACGCGTAGTATGCTAACGAAATTATCGATGGAACGTGCCGTAAAAATGGCGATCGAGACCGACGAGAGAATCGGAGGTTGGTTGAGAAGGGTAGTATGCTGAAATAGAAGGAGAGGGAGAGAGAGAGAGAGAGAGAGAGAGAGATAGAAAGAAACTGAGAGAAAATGAGAGAGAGAGAGAGAGAGAGAGCCTCTTCAAAGTCAGGGCTATCGTCGGATGAAAGAGTATCTCGCGTGCATAAACCGAGGGCCCCTTTCCAGTAGTCCCGGTTCTCCTAAGCGTCTCTGCTTCCCCTTTGCCGGCGTAGGCAGCGTGTCACAGACAGCTGACTACCAACCGCCTTCCTCTCCGCCCTCAGTTCTGCCACCCCCGCGGCTGAAATATCGCCCGAACAATGGCGAGCTACCCCAGAAGGAGAGAGAGAGAGAGAGAGAGAGGGATGGAATACTACTGGCGACTGCCCGAACTCTGCCCAAGTACCATCCTCTTTCTCTCTGCTCACGTTCGAGACTGCCTACATCCTTTCCGCAAAACTCGCAAAAACCGTTAAAAAATATCTTAACCATAGAGATAAATTAAAATTAAGTATTCCTACGGTAAGCTTTCGTCAAAAAAAACATCCAACGAAATATCGTTCGCGGGTTGGTTATATAAGTTCGTGTTGTTTCTCAATCGTATGAAATTTTCTATTCGATTGTTTATTAATGAAATTCAACGGATTTTGTTTTTTCCTTCTTCTATTGTTCGTTCTCCGGACGAACGAAGAAACGCGAAATTAGCTTGGTACGGGCGAATATGCGGATTAATGTTTTTCATCGTAACGAGGGATATCCGTGCGAGGTGAGCATATTGTTATAGAGGCGGTTCCCGGCGGCACCCTAGATGACAAAACACTTTTCATTCTCGCTCCTCCCCGTGCTTTCACGATTTTAATGCAGTTTTGATTATGAGAGTCGCTGGGTGGCCTGGTGTCAGAGAGGGGTAGTTTCTATCTCGTAGCGTGGAACGAAACAGACCTGCCATTCGGTACGATCGTACGTGTTTTTAATGTTGCCGAGGGTTGAAGGAACGTCCCAGAGCTCTTTGCATTGTCATCGGGGAGTGGAATTTGAATTTTTCATGAAAGGAAATACGTTCTTGTTCAACGTGATTATGAAAAGAAAAAGAAAGAGAGAGAGAGAGAGAGAGAGAGAGTATGAAAACAATACAGCTAAATTAAATCCTTTAGAAATTTCTCTATATACATATGTATACAAAAAATTATTATCATTCTAATATTCTAAATTGTTTCGTACTAAAACATGGAACAAAGTAACTTATCTACTTACGTACTCGTGTTTAAAGGAACAAAAGAGAGAGAGAGAGAGAGAGAGAGAGAGAGAGAGAGAGAGAGAGAGACGAAAACGTATGACGTCGCTGTACGAGAAAAATCGCATAAAACGCAGGTTTGGTGTCTCCGGCATGACCTTCCGTACCATGACTAAAATTTACCGCACTTTGAACGCATACATGAATAATACTTGAATTTGCTTATCTTCGCGATACTTAAGTACCCAGCAACGTTCTACGTTCCGTTTTCATTTTCCTAAAGGGGAACATATTCCCCGTTTCGTTGATGGGAGCGTTCGATGATAAAAAAAAAAAAAAAAAAAAATTAAAAATAAAAAAATTAAAACAGAAAAAATAATGGTTAGGCGGAAACGAAAGCGTGCTCGTCGGTTCGTCAAGATTCGTCGTTCCAACGGTATGCGAACTCGATAACGATGATTACTGTCGTGCTAGCAACATTTACTCTTCGTCGGCATTCGCAATTATCGGAGAGCTTCCATTAGTTAACTGCAGTCGATACACGGCGCACCAGGGTCCTCGCATCAAAACATCATTACAGTACGGACACAAGAGAGAGAGAGAGAGAGGGGGGGGTAGAGAATGAGGAGAGAGACAGACAGACAGACAGAGAGGGGAGGGATAGAGAATGAAGAGAGAGACAGAGACTGAGAGAGAGAGAGAGAGAGAGGGGTGTACCCAGTACTATTGGTAATCAATTTTGCTCCTATAGCAAGCTACCATCGAGAGAGGCACGCTAATGCGGAGCTTCGACGTTCACACCGCATTAGGGAGAGGCAAAGAGGTCGTTCCATAATCATTGCCCATTAGAAAATGGATCGACGATCGGTCATGTAAGTACGCGCTAAAATTCCTCCACGTATTCCGTCTGGATCGAAAAAAATTGTTTCTACGATTAAACGTAATGGCGATCGAATGTATCGAATCATTTAAAGATTAAATTTAATGCTAATTAAAATAATATCGGTCATCGTCGATCCACGATAGGAATCGACAATAAATCGTGAGTTTTTATTCGATAATAAAAATAATTGGCACCTCGTACGATTCAAATCGCGACTCGCTCTTTTCAGATATATATCGATGAGAAGGAGACGTGTAAAGAGAAAGAGAGAGAGGGAGAGGGAGAGGGAAGAAGGGAGGGTTAGGCGACGTCGATAAAAGGTTATCGTCCTATCCAGGTGTAAAAGCGACGGCCCCGGGCTCTCCCGCGTTATAAATCCAGATACTCATAATCGGGTATTGCCTAGCGTCGCATTTACGATCGATAAAATCATTTTATCCGCGCATAATGCGCCGACCGATTCACGCACCATTCCCGTCGATTTCTTTTCCTTCTTTTTTTCTTCTCTGTCTCTGTCTCTCTCTCTCTCTCTCTCTCTCTCTCTCTCTCTCTCTCTCTCTCTTCCTCTTTCTTCCATTCCTTCTTTCTTCCTTTCTTTTTTGTTCACTTCTTTTTGGTCTTCTCCGATCGAACCGCACGATCGCGATTTTATTGTAATGTATTCCGAAACGATCGTACCAGAATCTCCTTTCTACTCCCCTCGAGTTCTCCCAAGCTCATGGCAAGGCAAGAACGACCCCGCGACATATAATTTCCATTGGACAAATTCAATGAGCATTGTAGACCTTACGCATCGCGACACCGTGTAATCGTGTTTCCTGAACGGCCAAACCCATGGTCCACCGCGATGCACCACCGAGTGCACTCCGAATTTCCTCCGAAAATTCGCGTCTCGTCAGTGGCAAGCTTCGTCGATCGTGCGAAGAGCCGATAATAATAATCGGTAAAGGGTCGGTGAAAGGCTTATCGTAGGTTGATTATGAACGACGACGAGCGGCGAACCGTAAAGATAATACGAGACGAATACCGCCGATGCTTCGTTTACTTAATTAAACGAAGAGCATTTCGAGGGGTTGAAAGTGGAGTATGATAAAAAAAATGTGGCCGATTGGAAAGGGTGACTTGGATAGGGGTAGGTGAAAAATGATTTGATGGTTCCAACAAATCGAACACCGCTACCGATCATATCCACCACTTCGAACAATCCGAAAATTCATCCATCTGTCATTTCGCATGTAATACCAATAGTATAATTCTCATAGATATCGTAGAGATGATATATGAAGGGTGAACCAACTAAAAAAAAAAAAAAAAGAAAAGAAACAAAAAAAGCTTTCGATAGGTGTTTAACAATTTTTTGAAATTGTACAAAAGATAGTTTCTTTCTTTCTTTCTTATTTGTTTTTTTTTTTTTTTTTTTATTTTCATATAGAGCATAGAAATGCACGAACACGCACGGATCGCGTGAAGGATAGGAAGTGAACGATAAAAATTCGTACGGTCCTGACCTGGTAGCGATGCTGTGCCACTGGAGGTGATGGAAGAGGGAGGAGTAGAGAGGTGGAACGCAACGAACGAGGCCGGCGATCGCGCGTATCGGATACGCGTAGACAGCTTATGTGTGTCAACAAAGCGATTTAACACGCGACGTGTCACTGATAGCTACCGCTGGCTAGCCATTGGCGACGCCGACGCCACCGACGCCGCATGGCTGCGTCGCATCGACGTTGCACCGCCTGCGGATGGGTGCAGCTCGGCTGCGTTTAATCTATGACCCAGCCGGTTACGGTTTTTCCGAAAATTCCGACGTCCACCTACCTCACCACCCACCCTCACCACCCTCTCTCCCCGCCCGTTTTCCATCCCTCTCACCACCGCACAAGTCTCCCCCCACCCCTGTTCACGCGGAATTTATATAATTGTTTTGCCGGCCTCGCCACTAAATCCTGTCCCGTACCTCGATAGTGCTCGGCGCGTCGTTTCGCGCTGATGGTCGTTTTGTCGATCTCGCCAATAAAAGGATTTCCAGAGAAATTACGGTACCATATAGTCGGGAAAACGTACGAGCTGAGACTCGTGATTTTTCTCGTCGATTAAATAATTCTAATTAACGAACGAATGATATTTCGTGTTCTTACGAGATCGAGATGTGGAAACGGAGGAAAGATCCTTCTGTAGAAACGGCATACAAGATCATTTACGTTCTCTGAACGTAATTTTACAATTTTCGAAAGGGCCCAACGATAGGGCACCAAACACCAAACGGTGTGACAAAGTAAAATTATCCAAGACCTTGGTCGAGCGAGTCGCCATTTTGAGGGTTCGTCGATCCCTCCCACGGACTGTTCTCTTAGCAAAGACAAGTTATTGGGTCCACAGCCGTTGCAGAGCACACCCCACGTTTGTAGTACGTAGCCGAGTACTCTGAGCCGATTGTCACCGGCTACCTTCCTCAGGGTCAGACTCATTTCGTTCTCGGGTCGAGGGGTTGATACCCGCTACGTTCCTGCTACCTAACACCCTCCGCCACCAAGCGCTCTTTGAACACCCTACTCGGTAGCAGTAGCAGCAGCCGCGTTCTCTGATTTCCCTTCGGTTCCCTTCGTCCTCCCATCGTCATCGCAAAGTCCCTTCGTTGCGCATATAGGTGACGACGAAAGCGTCAGCTTGTAACAGTCTCTTAAACTCCAACACCCAAGACAGTCAATGTAACAACTGCTGACGCAGTCGTTTATATACACTGCTACAACGAGCAGAAAAGAGAGAGAGAGAGAGAGAGAGGGGGGGGGGCTAAGACTATTACATATACTTCGAGTTCATGTTTCGAGAAATAAAAAATCGATGTGCTTCTATGCTTCGACTATCGAATAATAAAATAAAAGGAACATGTTGATGATCATTCATTTTTCTCCTGTATTCTCGAGTGACCGAATAGAACATTATGATACGCGTTCGTTAAGAATAATTCGTAAGGACTTTTGCTCCTCCCTCAGGCACGTCGAGGAAGAACGAATATCCTCTTCCGTTAACCGTCGGATCCGGACCATCGAGTCTCAAAGGTTTCCACCCCTACGTTGCTGGAGGATCGTATCCGGCGTACGTTATTGTCGAGAACTATTCCCTATTCCTGACGTTCAAACACACGCGTATACACATTCGTCGGGCACGCAATATAACGGACATGTGCCGAATCGAGGAGAAATCTTCATAGAGGCAAGAGAGAGAGAGAGAGAGAGAGTGAGAGAGAGAAAGAGAGAGAGAGAGGAAGGGGGTGCTCGTTATTTAGCGACAATGTGTCGCGCATAGAAACGGCCTTAAAGCAGTCAATAAACGCCGTTACGCGGCCGCTCGAGACCCCTGCCGATGGTAATACCGCTACCCCTCGACGGCCAATTTCGTCAGATTTCGGGAAATTGTTGTTACGTCCGAGAACGACGTCCGGCGTCGCGAATGGAATCGACAAACTCCGTAGGGATGGGGGTGGTTGCGAGGCGGGGTGTTGTGGGGACGCCGACGACCGAGGGACGGGAATTCGTCTATTCGTTTCTTTCATCTCATGGCTCTTCATCTTCTTCTTCTTCTTCTTCTTTCTTTCTTCGTTCGAACGAAATATAAGAAAGATCCTTTGGAGAAATCCTCACCTGGACCACCGTTCTCCCGTTTATTGGGCCGGGAAATTTGGAAAGGGCGAGAGTCAAAGCGCCCCTACCAAAAACGTAGCTCCCACGCGCGCTCCCAGAAGGCCCGGCTCTCCTATTAACTTCCTACGTGCTGCGACGGCTAAATGTTCCCCTTTACGCCGAGATAATGAAAATTACAAATAGCATCGCGTCGAACGTGCGTGCTAAAGCCGATGTGTTCCTTCCTGCACGTGTGCGTTTAGGTTTCTGCCAGTGTGGAAATCCGTGGATGGTAGAATCAGCCACGGCTGACCGACCGAGTATCCTAGCTTGAAATTTGGCCGTACTGTTGGACCGAGTGTACGTGGCAACGTTAGCCGTGGCAACCTCACGGAGAATCTATGGTCGTTACGATCATATGCACTGGATGCAGCCCGTCACGTGAAACACGTACCGACTGCCGATTATTATTGCAAATGCGCCATCGCTATGATCGGTTAAGTAGAACAGGATTATTACACCGATATCGTAATTGTTCTCGGTAAGGGAACAAGTCGTTTACAATTAACTATAATATAGATTAGAAACCGGGAAATCGAGTCGGATTACTTTTCTTTTCTCCATTTTCTTTTTTGTCCTTTCTCTCTCTCTCTCTCTCTCTCTCTCTCTTTTTCTTTTATTTTATTTGATTTTATTTCATCGAGGCGATCGTTTAAAAGGGAAAAATTCTCTCGTCCGAATCGCGACGTACACAGGAAATTAAGAAACGGAGGGTTTCGGACACTATGGCGAGAAAGAGGAAAAGGGTGTTCGGGACATAATAACTTGCGCCTGATCCGCGACTAATCATCTCGTTCTCGGCCTTGATTGCAACAATACACGATCTCGCTCCCTTCGTTGCCTTCACGGTAGCTGGAGGGTGAGTGGAACGGAGGTGGTATGTGAGATGAGGGGTTGCGAGGTGGAGGAAGGGTAGGTGGGGTGGAAACAACACGCGCGCGCGTCGGCGAAATTAGTTTTCCAGATAATCATCTCACGGTATTGTGCGTTGTGTGTCGTACTTTCTGGTAGAACTCGTTCGGTGTTGGTAGGTGGTGTTACAGAGGTGGAGAAGGCGTAGGAGCTACTCTATGGCGTAGCCGTTGCACCGGATACGCGAGTACCGCACGCGGCTTAAAATATAAATGCGGATTAATCCGAAATTACGAGGCGGTGCTCGATAAGGAAGGTAATTTTCGAGCGGCACCGCAGCGAGAGAACGAACGTAGCCACGACGTTAACTACCTACTTTCTGATTCGAATGCGAAAACGAATATGGAGATCTTTTCTAATTCCATTCAGGTCCCCGTATGCAAATTTATGAGAAATTTTCGTGACGGAAAGAATACTTTGTATCCTTAAATCTCCCCTCCCCTCACCTCCCCCCCCCCTCCTTCCTACCCCTACTCCGACAAAATATATTTTCAACACCGGAAAATCCTTAACGGCTTCGACTCCCTTATCTTTTTCTTCTGTTTTCTTTTTCCTTCTTTTTTTTTATTCTCTCATTTTTTCTTTCTTTTTTAGTTTTTCAACAAAATTCCTTCCCCACGGTAATGCAGAAGGATCTGAAAAAGTAAAATAAAAATCGTCCATTCGCAATACCCCTTTTGTATGTCTTCTCATAGAAGAGAGCCCTTCTTCGTATCCAAGCGCCTTTTCGACGTTGCTCCGGTCGTGATTAATGTTGCCGAACAAATTGTCTAGAAAAACATGTCGTAAGCGAGGCCAGCGGCGTACACCCTCACGGCAATGCACCCTTTATCTATCGCGTCCCGAGCCACCCTTAGTATCCTCGAGCTCGCGTAGGGTCTCCCTTCGCGTTGACTGTATATACGTTACATACACACATCTATGTATATATATATATATATATATATATATACTAAATACGTGTGCGAGAGGTACGTGTATACATGCCTGCATACATACATTACGCAGATGATATCCGAGTAATCCGATTTACTTCGACTTCGCTATCAACGTTCGAGGCCTCTACCCATTCCGGGTAATTATACACCGGCATGGATGCGACATCGTCGACCCCTTCGAAGCTAACGACGGATTAGAAGCACTCGCTCGAATAAGCGATTCGCATTGTCGCCTATTCGAGCATCGCGAAGCCTACGATCTCGTAATTGCTATCGTGTCTATCCTTATTGTTGATAAAAACGTTCGATCATCGATATTTATATGCATATATGATATGTATGTTTACGAATATACATATGATTATGATAAATTATCCAAGTATGGTGTTCTAATGTTCCATACAGAACACGAGTGGTATTCAAAGGGAACATGGACTACGACGTTTCCTCCGTCGTTTACAAAAATTCGCGACAAGCTACGCGGCACGTATCTCTTTCTCTTTCCTTCTCTCACTCTCTCTCTCTCACTCTCTCTCTACTAAATCTTTCACGATATCTCTCATCTCCTTGTTTCCCACCTGCGAATTACAAATTACCAGAGGACTCGTAGGACAGCACCGGTCCCTGTCGTTTCTTTTCCCCCTGACCACCTCTCTCTCTCTCTCTCTCTCTCTCTCTCTCTCTCTCTTCTTTTTCGTTCTTTAGATCCTCTTGATTCTCATAAAAAATAAAAAATAAAAAGGAAAAAGAAAAAAACTTGCAGGGGCCTGACGAAGGACGCTCGTAGATAAAACAGTGTGCGCATAGGATCATAAACAGAAGCGTAGTTTTTGCGAGCAGGTGTACGTACACATTTGCATGTACTATATCGCCCGTATAATTTTTAAGTAGGCATAAGTATGTATATATCCCAATTAAAACGCGCCTACTAATTTATATCACCGATCGAACGCAATCTTGTTAGCACGACGATCGACGAATTTTACATAGGCTATATTCGAGAAGGAGTCGGTAGCAGATGGAACAGAAACAAAAATTCGATAAGAATAAGAAGAAGAAGAAGAAGAAGAATAAGAATAATAATAAGAAGAAAAAGAAGTAGAAGAAGAAACGAAGAAGGTGAAATAATAATAAAAATACGTAACCAAAGAAAAAGAGGAAAGGAAGAAAGAAATAAAAAGGAAGAAGGTTGGTAGCAATTTCGTAGTATTATTTACATCGGCGTGTTGTAAACGCGACGGGGTTGGCTCGGGAAGCTTAATACCGCTCGAGCAACGAGCTGAGACGGGAAGGTGTGTGGGTGTACGAACTTGTGCGCGTGAACGAACGAACGTGCAAGCATACGCTCGCGAAGAACGCGAGAACGAAGCAACGAACGCGGGATACGAGACGTCGCATAAAGCCCGGATTTTATTACGAGAGGATTCAAATTCCGCGCACACGGTGAGCCCACTCTAACGCGCGCGCGCGCGCGCGCGAAAGAGAGAGAGAGAGAGAGAGAGGACGAGAACACGGGAATATAAAAAACTGTCCAGGACTACTCGCCGAGATCCCCACGCCATAGTGTAAACCCATAAACCATCGCGTATTCTATTTCGCGATGATAAAAAAATAAAAAAAAGAAACAAAAAAAAAAAATTGCCGAACTCCTCTTAGCACTGTCTATCTCTCCATCTTTGTTATAGTTTCTCTTTCTTTTTTTCTGTTTTTCTTTTTTTTTTTTTTTTTTAATTATTTTTGTAAACATACCACGACGTAATGTCTTTCCATTCTCTAAATGCTTTTATTTCTCGGGTAATGTTTCATATTGTCCAAAAGAGAAAAGTCAGTGGTTATTTTTTCTTCCTTTTCTTTTTTGTTTTTTTGAACGAGTAAGTTAAATGGGACAGGTTGAATAGGTCGGCACGCAGTTGTAAAAACGTTGTCGGAAAGATGTAGGGAAAAGATTTGACGGGGAGAAGGCGAGAGATGGTAAACGTGCCGCTTTAGGGCCATACCGAGGACGAGCGGTCAATCTAAAAGAGCCCTTATCTCGTCTCTTTCTCCAAGAGGAAGCATAAGTTTACTGTGATCCCGCCCCCGCCGGCGCGAAAAATCCAAATAAAAGATGGTTACGCACCGCGGGCGCCGTTGGATATAGCGAGATCCAACGAGATCCGTCGCGATGGATGAGACGTGCACGCGATTATGCACTTAAGAAATGGCCACGCTCGCTATGCCGGTGGTTTGCCTCTTTTCGACGCGTGCCTTCCTACGTTTATACGTGATAAAACGTATAATGCTTTCGGAGGTGACGGGGACGATTAAAGATTAAAAAAATAAAAATAAAAATAATAAGATAAAAAAAACAAACGAAGAAAAGAAAAGAAGAAAAAAGAACGATTAATAATTAGGCGAAAATCGTTAATATTCGCGTTCGGGCGGATTTACGTTCGATAACAGAGTAGGCAAAGTAATTTTCTATCTTATTCGTCCTCTCTCTTTGTCAGCCATTACCCGCAATGTGGCGGATTAGCCGGGCGTAGATCGAAAGGCTAGAATACTCGCGTAGACCGTTTCCAACCCTTCGTCTGAAGGGACACGAAGTATTCAAGGAACGAAGGGTGATACTCGTTCGGGTGTAATCGCGCTCGCAAAACTCCATCACACTTTCCTAATAGAGCCCACGAGGCAAACACCGACGTAGATCGGAGCCGCCTCCCTCCTCCCCCCTCCCTTTCCGATGTGCTTTGTGCTTTTGCTTGTACGCGTACGTACACGCACACGCACATACTCACGTAAACACAAAGCACGCTTCTCGCTTACCCGCGTTACGTTTCCGCTCGCTCTCGAGGGTGTGTTATTCGCGACGCGCATTGATAATCCGGAAGACAGGCGCGATACTCTCTTGGGAACGAGGCTGGTCAACTTATCGAACTATAACGTCCCTTCACAAGTCCTATTACCCGTTTACCTTCGATCTCGTTAAGTAACTACATAAACGAGCATTCCGTTTCGTTTCGATTTCGCGATTGGTTTGATTAGAAAAATTAAAAAATAAAGAAAAAAAAAAGGAATGGGCCACGACGCGACAATTCGCTTTACCGTCCTTCTGTTTTTTTTTCTCTATTTTTATTTTTTATTATTATTATTTATTATTATTTTTCTTTTTTATTACATGCCGCTTCCATCGTACCCGTTCCGTTTCACTTTCGTATTTTTATAGGGAAGAAGATGAAAGAGATGGAGGAGGAGGATGAGGAGGATGAGGAGGAGGCGGTGGAAAGACCGCAGGTGCGGCGGGGCAGAATCGAGATTATCGGCGAAGAAGCAAACCGGAAACCGGTATCCCGAGCACGAAAGTCCTCCATCACTCTATACGTGGAGCGGGTTACGCCGCCATTGCTTGTACGAGCTCTACGTAGTGAACACCCGCGTGCAGTTTCCGGAACGCTGCCCTCCACCGCCACCTATTTCTCCTCCTCCTCCTCCTCCCCCTCCTCTACCTACTCAACTACCTTCCACGCCGCCATCACGTGCTCCTCCTCTTTCAACCACCTTCAGACCCATCCGACACATCTACACATACATATGTACATTGCTTGTCAGGACACACCTACGTCTGAATTCAGGAACGTGCGAGAGACATCATTGCTCTAGGGTGATATAACACGCATCAAATAATACGTCGACTCGTTTCTACAATTGTTCGTTCGGCCATTAACGTTAACGGCTTTCCTATCTTTAGTGAGACGTTTGTGGGTCAAAAGTGTGTGTCGGGATTAAGACTAACGTTGAATTTGTGAACACGTCCGGGTGGTTGTATAAATTTTAATATATAATCAAGAAGGACCGAACGAAAACGGTCTTGATAAGTCATCGGAGAAATGAGAAAGATCATGTCGATCGTTATTGGAAAGTAATTCGATGAAAGAGAAATGTTTTCATTCGAGAATGGTGGAATGTACAGGAGGATAGTGCAAGTAAATAGGCGAGTTCGGTCGGTCGCTCGTGGATGGCTTAGTTGCCGCGATGGCACACCTGTGGAGCAAATTTACGAAATGTTTACGACCGTCTGAAGGGGCGTCCACCCCCGCCAGCAACCCCCGGCGGCACCCTCCACGCGCACAATGCCGCGTCATTCGGTATTATTACATCGTCGCTATCACCATCTCGTGGAGACGACGGGAACTCTCGGATATCTACTCTCAACCCTCTCCTCCTCTCATCCTTCCGCAACTTTAACTCTCCTCTCGTCCTCTCTATTTTCTGTTTAAGAGAAAATTTCGTTCGGCAAACTACTTTGGAAAATGATCAAAATACGATACCTTGTATGTAGAAATATATATATATATATATAGAACGTACGAAAGATGTATTTAAACAAGATCATCAATTAAAGGGATACATCAACGTTGAGAGAATAGATTGAGCCTCTCTCTCTCTCTCTCTCTCTCTATCTCTCTCTCAGTTTTACTCGAGCACGATCTCCTACCTCTCTTGAGTTATGAATGTGCCCAATTACATCTTAAAAGCTGTGCCCCATTAATTTTCACAGCTGCTGCCGCTTAATTGGGAGCCCGGCCTGATAATAAACCCTGCGAGCTTGCACCCGGGGCCCACTAGCGCGTTTATGGCCTTGCGAGAGTTCCGCAGGATTGCCTACTCGCGTCGTCTTCGTAGACGGTCGCATCGATCGACCGGTAGTAGTAGTAGCAGCAGCAGCAGCAGCAGCAGCAGCAGCAGCGGCAACACCACCACCACCACCACCACCACCACCACCACCACCACCATCACCACCACCCCCTTCTCCACGCACCCCTTTATCACCATCACGCGAGTTTACCCTCGTTCTCATTTTACGACTGTGACCTTGATTTCTGTGGACGTCACCGAGGGTTACCACGAAACTTGTCGCCCGCCATTGCTTCCTTCCATCGAGCAATAATCGATAATCAACCCCCATTTCATCTATTTCGCGTTAAACACCGTCGTAACAGACCCATTGTCGTTTCCGTACGCTCAACAAATTTTCGATCCTATGTGGCACCGTCGTAAAGCTAAGGAAAATGGCCCCATTCGAATTCGCGAACGAAAATAGAATGATAAGAGAAGAGAAGATCGTACGCAAGTATACACGAGTAAAATATCTCCTTCCAGAACGATTCTCTCGGTACAAGGATTTCTCGATGCGTTACACCCACCAGACTTGCTCGTCGCGAGAGTAGTAAGAGTTAAGAGTAAGAGGAGGAAGAAGTGGAAGAAGAAGTAGAAGAAGAAGAAGAAGAAGACGAAGAAGAAGAAGAAGAAGACGAAGAAGACGACGACGACTAAACTTCTTCGTCGTCTTGCAAAACGTCTCGCAGTAATATTACCCGAAGCAAACGACCAGGTAAGGCTGTAGCCGAGCCACCCAAGTGGACCTTGTTAGCACGGGTATCCCGAGACGCACCACCCAGAAATCGGAGGAGCGTATATACACACCGACGCATAGACCAGAGAAAAAGAGGAAAGGAGAGAGAGAGAGAGAGAGAGAGAGAGAGAGAGAGGTGACTTCTCAGGGTGGAGGTCGAAAGATAAATAGAGCCTCCTTCGTGGCTTCATTATCGAAATAAAAGACGACCTATACGTAGCTTCCTCAACGAATATTCTCTTCGTATCTTGAAATTTCTTTTTACGCTACGACTTATTCGAAGCTTTTCGTATATCCTCGAAGGGTTGCTACGCAAAAGAGAGAAAAAGAGAGAGAGAGAGAGAGAGAGAGAAGAAAAAGTAACGGAAAAGAAAAAAAAAACACGTGCACACAAACATACACACATAGAAAGAAAGAGAGAGAAAGAGAGAGAGAGAGAGAGAAAGAGTCTTGTTCGAGAGAAGGGCAATAGCTAGAGGCACGGGTGATGCATGGGGTTGTCGCACGTTGAGTCATGTGTCATTGGCTCGCTCGAAATCGGGAGAGTGCCGTATGCCATCGGGAAAGGTCTTTCTACCCCATAGAGGAAGAGGAGGAGAGAAGAAGGAAGGAAAAAGAGAAGGAGGGAGAGATCGAAGGAGGAAAGAGTCGAAGGGAAGGTGGGGCAATGGCCCGTGAACCACCGCCACGGCGTAATGACGCGGCTCTTCTTTCAAAGATTGCATCGCAGGAAAAGCTCCGGAGCTAGCAGCCTTCTCTCTCTCTCTCTCTCTTTCTCCCTCCCTCTCTCTCTCTCTCTCTCTCTTTCCTTCTTCTTCCATTCGTGGCGTACCTACCCTAGCCGGTCGGTTCTTTCCGCGAGAATCGATACGATGGCTCCAAGAATCCGGGGATTTAACGTTAAAATATCGAAGAAAATAATGGCTCGATATAGGTATAGGTATAGATATTTTTCTATGAACAAACCTTTACTTCATTCCTTTCTCCTCTATGGTTAATAAATATTATATCGGGTCGATCCTTCTTCTTCTTCTTCTTTTACTTCTTTTTTTCCTTTTTTGGGGGGTTTTCTCCTATTTCTCTTAATTTCGTATACCGTCTGTTCCCTGACGTTTTTCTTAGCTCTCTCTCTCTCTCTCTCTCTCTCTCTCTCTCTCTCTCTCTCTTTTGCCAAATAAAAGAAAAACAGAAAAGGAGAGAAAAGAACAGCTCGTACCATTTAATGGCAATATTCCTTTCGTTCGATATCATTTTTACTCTAGGCGAGCGAACACGAAAATAGTTGAATGGTTCAGGTTCGAAGAGGTTGGTCCGTACGGATCGTGGAAAATCGATGGTAGAAGTTCGACGGGGCCTCGGCTCGTTATTGCGCCGACGTAAAATTACAAGAGAAATATCAGCGCGTTCCAATAAGAATGAGAAACGGCGTCGCTGACTCCGGCGAAATTAAGCGCAGAAAAGAAAAGAAAAAGAGAGTGAAAGAGAGAGAGAGAGAGAGAAATAGAGAAGAAATCTTGGTCGGCGATACCTCAGGGCGAGTTCCATGACTTTCCGAGATGAGAATAAAGGGAAAAGATTCGTAGGAGGTCGCGAAAAGTGTCCAAACCATGGAAATACAAATACCAAAGTCGGAACGAAGGAATAAAGTAGAAAGGGAGCTCGAGTAAGAAACTTTTTAAAAGCGGTTTTGATTTCATTCCCCATCCAAAGGGAGCGGTAGGTTACTCTGCTACCGTGGAAAAGGTTCAGAGACCGAGAGCTCTCTCTCTCTCTCTCTCTCTCTTGGTGTATTTAAAGTTATAAGAACCAATTTAAAAATCCGAGCGAGCACCTCTTTCATCCTACCTATCCGTGAAAATAAAAAGATTCACTATCTTTCCCTCTTTCTTCTACTTCTTATTCTAGAATGAAAGAGAGACAAAGAACGGTCCAAAGTTTAAATCCCGGAATCTTAGTTAAAAGAAGCAATTATAGAGCGAGTTGAGTACAAGGAAAGAGATACGAGTGGAACGATAAGGAAAACTGATCGCTCTCTTTCTTTACTCCCTGAGTCGTCTTTCAAGCCGCACGATCGACTAACATTTTCCTCTCTCCTCTCTACCTCCTTTTCTCCCTTTCTCTCTTTCTATCTATCTCTCGTCTTTCCATTTTCTTTCTTTTCTACTAGTAAGTAAGAATATCCTTGGATCGGTAAAAGCATCGTGCACTCTCTTACTTCGTACTTGTGAGAGAAATCGGACGACAAACTTTCGCTCGAAGCACCACTTCTTCGACCATATTGAGACGAACTTCGAAGAAGGAACTACTCTCTACTCTTCTTCCCCCTTTTATACTCGTCATTTCTATTTTTCTCGTCTTCTCCTCCCCCCTCCTCTCTCACCCTATCATTCTCTCTCTCTCTCTCTCTCTCCCCCTCTCTCTCTCTCTCTCTCTCTCTCTCTCATAAATGTATATCACAGAAAATCTACGAAACTTATCGAATGCAAATGAGCAAGTGACCGTCTAATGAAAAAGTCGATATCATTTTTTGTTTGTTTTCTAACATAGTAATCTCGATCGTTTGCAAATAGTACCGTGGAAATCAATTTGATAGTTAAGTTATTCTTTCGTGCTATTTGTCAACGCGGATCCATCGGCCGTCGAGTGACATCATCGCGGTAGCAACCCCCTCTTCCAAGGGGAGGGGGAGGGGGAGGTGGAGGTTAGAGGGGAGGGAAACAAAAAGAAGGAAAAAAAAAAAAATGCGAGGGGAGAACGAGAGAAAAAGAGAGAAAAGAGAAGAACGAAAGAGATCCCCGAATTCGCGTTGGCATTTCAGGCCTAATTTTCACGAGCGAGTGATCGATCACGGCCCGTTTCTATCGCTCCGATTTATTCGTCGTACGTTAGTCGACAAACAGTCGGAACGCACGAATACGCTTTTCACGAATTTATCTGAATGGGGATGAAATGCGTGCTGGTGACGTTAGGGTAAGAGAGAGAGAGAGAGAGAGAGAGAGAGAGAGAGAGAGAGAGAGAGAGTTCCATTTTATTACTCGTTCCGCCGACAATCCAACGAAAATTCTTAATCAATCCATTCCCCTTATCAACATACATTTCGAATATTTACGATTATTTTTTGTAACGGTATAACTTATTTATTATTATTACGAATTCATTCGTCTCTACGTGTCCTATGCATGTGTGTGTGCGTGTGTGTGTGCGCGCGCGCGCTCGTATGATTTTAGAAAAAAAGTATGATCGATATAAGAAAAAAAGAGAGAGATAGAGAGAGAGAGAGAGAGAGAGAGAGAGAGAGAGTTAGAGTTAGAGAATGAAAGAGAGAGAGAGAGAGAGAGAGAGAGAGCTTTAATCCGCGTATTTTCGGAGTTCCGCATTCCGGTCTGTTTTGCGCGGCAGTTCGTCATCTCGTTGGATCCGCAGTCGGGCGTAGGGCCAGCCTGGACGGAGATCGAGGAGAAGAGAGAAGAGAGAAGAGGTAGGATGTAGAGGGATCGGGGTAGAAGAGGGTGAAAGAGGAGGAGGGTGGCTCGGGGCAGCGTGTTTGCAGATCCTCTATCGGTCGCTTCAGCCCCCGATCCGACGTCCCAAACCCCCGTATTCATCCCCAGCATCCGCCCCCGAAGCCTCCGATGGTTTGGGGCAGAGCGGCAGGCGGCGCGAGGCAGATAAGAGAATTGCACTGTCAAGCCGGAATGATATATTTGACCAACATTTCCATATAACCCCAGCTAGAGATTCCCTCTCTCTCTCTCTCTCACTCCCTACCTCTCTCTCTCTCTCTCTCTTTCAATCCTTGCTTCCTTCTCTTTCTCTCTTCCTTCTTCTCTCTCTCTCTCTCTCTCTCTCTCTCTCACGCTCTCTCCTTTCTCTTTCTCTTTCACAGGGCGCATCACTCCCTTACTCTCCGATTTTTCTCTTTCTTTTCTCTTTCTCCGGTTTCTTTACTTTCTTTCCCTTTGCCCGGCCCGCTTACACCCACACGAATACCAACGCATCTTCTTCTTCTCTCTCTCTCTCTCTCTCTCTCTCTCTCTCGCTCTTTCTCTTTCTCTCCGTCTGTCCGTCTCTCTCATTCGTTTGTACTTTTTATGTTCCTCGATACGTCCCTTTTCATTCGGCTAACTTTTCTCCAAAGGGGAAAAAAAGAAAGGAACACTTTATTTTTATTCATCCGAATTTTCTCCAATCTCCTCTGATTCTCTTTTTTCTATCCATTCTTGTTTCTCTTTTTTTTTTCTTCGTGTTTTTATTTTCTTCTTAGGTTGCATCGTAAACAGAGATAAGAAAGAGAGAGAGAGAGAGAGAGAGAGAGAGAGAGAGGCAGAAGAGCAACTTTGGAGCAGAAATCAGATCGACTTGGGCCGAAAAATCGCTCGTGTCATCGCGACGTTGCAACTTTCGTAGCAACCGGTCGTAGCTTTCTTCTCGGCGACGATCAATCACTCGCGGCAAAGGTATACGCGCGGTGGATGAGCGCACAGGTGATGCGGTTCATCAAACACGATTTACCTATGCTACTTTTGACGCCGGTAAACGGCTTGAGATTTCAATGGACACGGATGCTGTGACTTGCGAGCGATACGTCCGACCGCCCATGTCGCGTTTCTTCTTTTCCTTTTTTTTTTTTTTCTCTTTCTCTCTTATATCTTGTTCTTTTTTTCCAATCCTTTTCTTCTCTCTCTCTCTCTCTCTCTCTCTCTCTCACTCTCTTTCTCCTTCTTTCTTTCTTATCCTATCGAAGACTCCTCCGAGGAATGAAGAAAAAGAAAAAAGATTAAAATCAAATCCGATTCGTATTATCAGAAATATCTTGAAACCAACACTCGTGCAATCGCACGTGAGAGATATAGAAGAATAAAGGGGGTGGCGAAAGGGAAGGAAAATAAAAGGAGACGATTTTTCAGAGTTCCATTACGCGTACCGTCCGATATCCTCGTTGCGGCGATTTGTCAAAAGCGGCGTGGCGCCTGTCGTTCGTCTCTTTACGTGCTGCGTCGTTAACGAAAGGAGTGGTGGAAGAAGGGAGAAAGGAACAAAACAAAACAAAACAAAAAATGACGAAACAAAACGAAAATAGAAAAAAGAAAAAAAATAAATATCGAGGGGGACCCAAAGAAGGATGCCGGAGGTTCTTCTCGAAAAGGAAGACAAAGAGGTTCGGGACGTACGGCGATATTATCTCTGCCCGGCAGTATGAACCGGAGAAAGACAGAGAAGACGACACCCCGTCGGGCGCTGCGAGTGTTAATTTGAATCGAGAGAGATTACGCGTGGACTCCCCGTAGGGAGCAGCCATTTTGTATCAAAATGTCGATAAAGGAAGTCGGTGGTCAAGAGGCGGTCTCCTAATCGTCGACTATGAAAAGAGAAAAAAGGCCGAACTATATTTCTCGATATAATTCTCTATCCCCTTTCCTCTCCTTTCGCGAAGAACAAAAAAAAAAAAAAAGAAGAAAAGAAAAGAAAAAAGAAAAATAGCGACTTCGAAGTATTTCCCACGAGATCTCGTGATTGGAGCTTTCTTTCTTTTCTTATTTTTCTTTTTTCTTTTTCTTTTTGTAATTTTTTTTTTTTCTTTTTTTCGTTTCTTCTTTCTTCAGTTTCGAGTTCTTCCCGAAGAGTTGTTGAACACCCAGCGCGTTTATATCACCGTCGACCGACTCCGTGTAATTCTAGTGTACGCGATCCCTACCCTCCGAAGACTCTACACCCCATAAATATCACTGAATCATCGTCGGTGCCCAACGTCGGTGTACTCGCCGTACGGAGTACTACGCGTACTTAAGTTTTCTTGCTCTTACCATAGTCCAACGTTCCTCTCACGATCATGCCGATGATACTCGATGGAGTTCGATAAACGTTAATATTCCTATCGTATGTAATCTTCTATTTGAAAGTGTAAGCGTTTCGGAAACTGTTCGCTCCCCGATCGCAAAATTTCCACGATCACGGTATTTCCCGACGATACGACGGAGGCGCGAGAAAGAGAGAGAGAGAGAGAGATGTAAATAGATAGATAGATAGAGAGAGAGAGAGAGAGAGGGAGAATATGCGTTACACACGTGTATAATAGCACGACCAATCAAATGCCCGCCGAACCGTTTCACGTTATTTGTCGTTGCGGAAGACGAGCGGACAACCGAGAGAGGCCGCGATTGTTGTTGATGCACGCACGATTAAACCATCATTGTTACGATTCACGATAGACGAGTAGGCAGAAGTGAAACAACGCCGGCCAGTAACAGAATATTGCGTTCCTAGCGTTAGCGAATCGATGGGGAATCACGTATAAATACGTCTCAGGTATAACGAAAATGCGAATTTTTCCAAATCGTTCGATTAATCCTCCACGAAGTATACAAATAGTAACAAGGGACGAATAGAATTTAATAATAATCTAAGGCTGAACTCGGAGAAAGGAGAAAGAGCAAGAAAGAGAGAGAGAGAGAGATTCTAACAAGAGCCAGAACAGGATTTCAACGTCTTCCGTTCTCTAGAATTTCGTAGTAAGAACGAGTAAGAGTCATAATCGGAGTCTCCCCAGCGTGACGGCGAATAGAAAAAAAAAAAAAAGTTAGGTTCCGACGGAAAACCGAGCCTGTACTAGCACCGTCTCGTCTCACCCTTTGTATCGTGCGGGAGAGAGTGTTTATTCTCACCCCTCCCCCCACCCCCACTCCTGGTTTTCGTCGTCGAAAAGCAAGCCGCGTAACGACGCGTACAACCGAACTAACAACAGCCCTATACCACCCCCTATCTACCGCCGCCGCTGCCCCTCCCCAACCCAACCCCACCCCACCCTTTCCTCGTCATGTAGAGTACGTCTTCGTTCGTGTTTCGCCATCCCCTTTATACACGGCCCTATTAGCGCAATGACGAGTGAACTATGACGTCGGCGTTACGTCCGTCAACGTTCTAAGGGAGGAAGGAAGGAACAAAAAGGAATGAAAAGGGAAGAAACGATAGCGTTCCTTTTGACCGTAGAGGTCTGTAAACGCTTGACTCGACTTCGATTTGATTCCAGTAGGAAGGAAGGAAGGAAGGAAGGAAGTAAGGAAACGTTTCCGGTCAGCTTGCCTTCACAGTGCTACTCGGGGCCAAAAGTCTAAGCCGACAGGCACACTCGGTGCATTTCATAGGAATTTCCTTAGCCCGAAGGAAAGTCCATTCGATTTAACATGACGTACAGTACAAGAGGACACGCGCGAGCACCCGCACCGACGTTGCTCGAAAGATAGGTAAATAGGTACACGGGATACGAAAACGTTTTTGAGAGTTTCGAAATAGGGAGAAATTGATCTCTCTCTATCTCTTTCTCTCTCTCTCTCTCTCTCTCTCTTTCTTTCGAGTTTTCTTTGATCTAGTGCCATTTACTCTCGAGTCCATTTAAGAGTACTAGGACGTTGTTAAGTATTAATATCCTAAGGTCGTTCGTTCGGTTTCCCAGAAAAGGGCTTTTCCTTACTCACGTATCGATGCATGATTAACTCGATGGGTTTAGCTTTGACAGTGATGATCTACTCACCTGAAACAAAAAAAGAGAAAGATAAATTGTAAAGAGAATCGATCGATAAGGATGAATATTTAATAATCCTAATTAATGTTTCTATGTAAAGAATATAGATTATTCAAGCGTTACGAAAAAAATAAACTCTAAGACACCTGATCGAACGAAAATAAGAGAGGAGGAAGAGGAGGAGGAGGAGGAGGAAGAAGAAGAAGAAGAAGAAGAAGAAGAAGAAGAAGAACAACAACAACAACATGGTGGAATATCGGCGAGAATGCGAGAGGTGGATTACATCGGAGTTCGCGCTCGCGCGGCTATTATTACACGCATGTGGATACAAGCCGTGGTGGTTCTTAAAGGATCGGAGAGGTCAAGGACACCGATCCTTCTGGTCTACCTCGTTCAAGATCCTGCGAGAAGGTAGGATGCAAGAGGTACACGGGTGGCAGGAGAGGCCCTTCTTGATGGAGCCTCGACAAGTTTTACGAGTAGCTTCGCGACGAGGGCCCGCAGGACACGGCCAACTTAAATGAGCAAAGAGGAACCGAGATGTGAAAGAGAGAAAGAGAAAAAGATAGACGAAGAGGACGAAGAAGAAGAAGAAGCAAAAGGACACTTTCGTCTTGTACTTCGGCAAATTCGTGAGATGCCAGACGCTCTCTCTCTCTCTCTCTCTCTCTCTCTCTCTCTTCTCTCTGTCGTTTTTTTTGTTTTTTTTTTTTGTTCTTTTCTTTTTCTCTTTCTCTCACTTTGGACTGGCATCGTATCAGGTTCCACGGCGCGGTAGGTACTACCCTATCGCGATCTTCGACATTCCATCCCGAGAAGCCAATGTGTTCGTCTTCCCTCGAATGTATCCGAGAGAGAGAGAGAGAGAGAGAGAGAGAGAGAGAGGGGAGAGGAGCAAAAGAGTGAGAGAAAAGACATCGGAAACGGCAACGACGAGCTCAGTGTCTCGGCTCGTTATCGGGGAATTATTTGAGAATCCTTCGAAGGTGGAAGAGAAAGAATAAGGAAACTGAGCAAAGTCGTACGTCGATTAATCGGCCGAGAATCTCCTTTTAGAATCGTATAGGACGATCGAAAAGATATTTCCTTTCATTCTTCGATCCAGGAATAGAAGAGAGCTTCGCACAATGATCGCTCTCCGATCGTTTTACGATAATATCGCGTCGCGTTTCGATGGAATAAAGGTTTGTCCCGATTAGCATATCGATTTCTATTTCATAGCGATGTGGAGACGTTTCATAAATCATCGAGGTGTCCCGTAAGAGTGGAAGAAGTTGGAAGATTAATAAAGCAAGTTGTAACGATCGAACAAACATCGATATCCTTCTTACGAGGCTACTCGCTAATTCGTCTTGTTAAACCGGTACACCTGCGAAACGTTATTCGATTCGATAAAATCGTTCGGTAAGAATCCGTCGATAGAATCATAGTGAAAATAAAGGCGATGCCTTTCACCTGTCTTCCACATTATGCAGGTGCCAGAGAACGTATCGTTGGCGGAATGAAATTAATGATCCTGAAGTTTTAATCCTCCACGTGTATAAATGGTCAAAAAAGGATAAATATAAAGTTTTCGTATGTTAATCCACGTCTCCTCTCCTTACATGAATATTTCAACCGAATTTAATATCATCTCTACGGCTTTATGAAGACATATAGATATTCTATAAACATGTCGTGTCGCTTATTACGAAAATAAGTTAATTATAAATTTAGTCGATGGATTGGCCAGAAATGGGGAGATAAATATGAGACGTTAAAAGAAGAAGAAGAAGAAGAAGAAGAAGAAAACGAAAAAAAAAACATACAAAAAAAAAAAGAAAAAAAGAAAAAAGATAAATTCGTAAATTTTTGACGACGTACGACGGTTACGTACGTACGTCCCTCTCGTCGTCGATTATCGTCGTGTGCCCATTGGTTTCGTTCGTTTAAATGGCAACGCGAGGGAAGAGAAAGAACGAAAGAAAGAAGGCTTTCACGAGCGAAGGGAATTCCGTTCGTTCCTTGAATAATTGTAGGCGGTAGTAGACGGAAGGTACGTGAAAGCGGAATCGCGGGTGAAACTTCGCGTCTATTATTACCACGATCGCAAGAATGTTGTAGCATGGGAGAGAGGAAGATAGGGAGAAGGAGGAGGAGAAGGATGAGGAAGAGGGTTGGGTAGGGGAAAGGGGTAGAGAAACGAAGTGTAGGAAACGAGGTGGATGAAGGAGGAAGGAGGAAGGGTGGGAGAATTGAAGGGAGAACAGCCCCCTACTTACGTAATTTTAAATTAAACTGTGACGTTTTCAAATTAACGTTTTTGCCCGTCTGCTCTCTCTCTCTCTCTCTCTCTCTCTCTCTCTCTCTCTCTCGATCTCCCACTACGAAGGTTCTCTCCCTCGGGCGCGCGAAGCCCGCTAGAGCCGAGGTAGAAACTTGCGTTATTACAGCGGGGATTTTTTCGCGTCTCCTTCTTCGTTCTCCCGCACGGTCTCGGGCGCGGAAGAGCGCGCGTAATTTAGGTAGCAGGAAATTGGTTTTCTCGACAATGAAATAGAAGAATGCGAAGCGACGAAAGCCGCCGAAGAGGAAGAGGAGCTTTCGAAATGGCTGAGGAGTTGGGGAGGAGGAGGAGGAGGAGGAGGGGGGGGGGGAAGAGACAGACGACAGATAAAACATATTCGCCATTTCTCTCTATTCCCAACGTTGCACGTTTGCGATTGCAAGTAGTTTCAACCAGCAGGGCGAAGGGGCAAGGGGATAGGGGGGAGGGGTCTCATGCGTTTGGACGGACGTACAAGGGCGCGTATGTGAGAAGGAAATAAAGAAAAAAAAGAGAGAGAGAGAGAGAGAGAAAAAATGAAGGAAAGTAAAAGAATAATAAAATGAGAAAAATGGCGTAGAGAAACGAAAGGAGGGGGCGTAGGCAGGCTCGCGGCTCTCTTCATTATTAAGGCGACGCGTATTCGCGTTTGAATGGCCACACTCCGCGCTACTCGCGGCAATATCGCCCAACACGGATCTTTCCCATTCATGGAATTTTCGTCGTCGAAAACGAGGAGAAAGCGCGTGAAGTAAAGGATATCCCATTGTCGTGTCGGCAAAGCGACGACGTGTCTTCTCTCGCGGGAAAAAAAAAAAAAAAGAAAAAAGAGAAAGACGAGGAGAAAGAAAAGGAAAACGAAAAAGAAAAAAGGGCGGACTGCGGCGAGTGTCCCGCGGAGGAGGGCCCTCGCGAAATGAATCCACTTCCGTGCCTACTGATTTCGAGAACAATGGACGGCCCTCCTGCGACGTCGCTCGACGAATCGCGAGTGAGGAATGTCGGATTGATACGAAATTTTCCTCGCTGGAGGAACGAAAAATGGAGACTGCTTCGAAAACAAAAAAAAAGAAAAAAAATAGAAAAAGGGACATGAAAAAGAAATGGAGATAGTAATAGGGGGATAGCATAAAAAAAAGAAAGACAGACGAAGAGAGAGAGAGAGAGGCATGATATAGCCACGCACGCGAGATCACGGAAGCGCAAGCGGACGCGCATCGGTGCTCTCGACGGAATCGACGATAATTATCCGTCGCAACGATCGAAGTATCCTGTGGCGCTCGAGCAACATTATCCTGAATCGTTTCTCTTCTCTCTCTCTCTCTCTCTCATTCTCACTCTATCTCTCTCTCTCTCTCTCTCTCTCTCTCTCTCTCTCACTCTGCTGCATCCTGTGGCTTCAGAGTTCGAGACGGTGACGTTTCGCCGCACGATAACGCGCACGCCCGAAACGAAACGGTCGTAATTGTTCGGTCGTCGAGGGCACTGAATAAAATAGAAGCTACCGGTCGGTGTGTCTGTCCGTCTGTCAGTCCACCACGGCCCTGTCTGTCCGTCAAGTTGACGTGGGAAGACGCCGCTGGTTCCACCCCAGAAGGTCTGCCTCGCGCGCTTACCCGAAAGCTAGTTACGATTGTTGCGGAGAGAGAGAGAGAGAGAGAGAGAGAGAGAGAGAGAGAGAGAAACTCGTTCGGCACGGCGAAACTCATGACTCGAATAAGAGCAGGAGCTGTGGGGGGGAGGGGGGGGGGGTAGAACTCGGCGAGTCATGCGAGCCGCGTCTCCACCCGATCGCACCGACCAATTTCACAGTCATGCAATCATAATCAACTCGAGATAATAGTTTTTCTCAGTGCATCCACCGACCGCTTCTCCGCGACTTCCTCTTCCTCTTTAACGAGAGAAAAGAATCGCCGCGTACGAACGCGGAAGAGAGAGAGAGAGAGAGAGAGAGAGAGAGAACGCGGATAATATTCAAGTATCTTATTCGTTTGCAAATACGTACATACATACATTTCATTTATTCCATGGTTGCTTTGCATCATGCCTTAAACGTATCTACGTAATGATACTATTTATGAATATTACTATACCGATTTTAAAATCTAACATAACCATGATAATGCAAAGGAATTTAGAATTTTATTCTTGTGCACTTATGTACACACACACACACACACACACACATATATATATATAAACGAGCCACATATAATTATCTGCATAGGAATGGGAAGAGTGAATTCCCGTGGGGTATATCGAGATCGAGATCGAGCCGTGCGAATAATTAGACGATCCTGCTCAGACCGTACAAAGTCGATTAGTCACACGACGGGTGATGCTCGCTGCCGGCGCGGAAGCACCGCGGAAGGGTTTCAAATAGACAAGAGAAAAGAGGGGAATCCTCTTTCTTCTTCTTCAACGAACGGTCGAATCGTTTCCCGTGGAATTTCACGAAACGATCGCTCGAGAAATCATCGAGATATCTCGCGTAATTCCAAGCATCCTACTCCAATTACAACCGTCTGTTACGAGCTCTAATTTTTTTTTTCTTTCTTTTTTTTCTTTCTCTCCTTCCCTCTCTCTCTCTCTCTCTCTCTCTCTCTTTCTCTCTCTCCCTCGTTTCTTTTCTTTTCTACAGGCGCACGCGAAATCCAGTCCGATAATTGCGAGCGCCACGATACGGGGTGACCGCAAAAAAGGGGCAAAAAAATCGAGAGAGAGAGAGAGAGAGAGAGAGAGATAATAAAACGAAGAACCAAAGAAGTGGAGGTCAACAAACTTGGCTTTGGAGAGCAACAAAGTCAAAATATGTCAATGACTCGTACGTACTCGTGGTAAACCGCATAAAGCATTACTCTCGACTTCCGAGTCTCGAAAACGCTGAGAAAACCGACAAGAGGGAAGACGGGGGTTGCTACGTGGTACTACACGTACAATCGACGAGGGGTGTTTTTGGTCATGCGAGCTGACGTGTCGACAAGCCTAACTACATCGTGTCGGAAGTCGTCGAAAGTGTATGCGGTGGTATCGAAGGTGACCACCACCTCGTTTGCAGACTATTCAAAAATGAATCAAATTGATGGTGTTCTCCTTTTCAAATGAGACAAAAAGACCACGAGAATACTGTCAACGTCTTATAAGTATTATCGCTCTCTCTCTCTCTCTCTCTCTCTCTCTCTCTCTCTCCCCTTTCCCTCTTTTCTTTCTATTTGTCCCTTTTATTATTTAATTATATACATACGAAAACCACCAAACGATTATAGAGAATGGGATTATTTCAGCAAGACAAAGTTCAACCAGACAGAGAGAATGAGAGAGAAAGAGAGAGAGAGAGAGAGAGAGAGAGAGAGAGAGAGAGAACGATTTAATCGCGTTCGCTCGTCTACGACGCGTGATTAGACAGCGAAGGAGACGATCGCTTTAGAGAAATTGGATGAAGAGACTCGTTGACAATGGGATTCAACGACTAGGAAGGAAGCACAAATTTGGTATATGTAGGTGAAAGGAGAAGGAGTAGAAGGAGAGGACTAGAGAGAGAGTGCATTAGCCTAATCTAATGACGCAAAGAACTAATAAGAGAGCCTGCTGAATCCGTTTCCCATTCAGAGATTCCCCCCATCCTCTTAGAATCTCTTCTCTTTCCCTCTCTATCTCCTCCATCAAGGACCTTCCAATGCTCACTCTCTTTCTCTCTCTCTCTCTCTCTCTCTCTCCTTCTCCTTGTGTACTCCTATCTTTCGCCTCTTCCTCCAATCTCCTCCTCCCCCTCCTCCTTTTCCTCCTCCTCTTCCTCCTACAACCTACTCCTCCTTTCCTCCTTCTCCTCTTGCTTTTGGTCTCCATCCCTTGGCTCGAGGATATCCTATCTGGTGGCCGTAGGGCTAATGCATCGCACAATAGATCAATTACATACATTAGTGGCTAGGAGGATAGCCGAGGGTGTCCGTAAGCCTCTACTCCCCTTCTCTTCCTTCGTCTAACTTCCATTCTGAATATATCTTCCTCGGCACGAGATATCGATATATCTATGGGTACATAACATCGCCAACGTGCCAGCGTATACTCAATTTCATTTAACACATACGAAATGATATTTATCGAATCGGAATCATTATCGAATCGAAAGGTATCCTCTCGGAATGTATTAAAGGTAGGAAAATTTTGTGGCAAAAAAAGGAATAAATAAATTTAAAGAAAAAAAAAAAAAATAGAGGAAAAAAGAGGTGAGAAAAAGGAAGAAGAGAAAAAACGAGCTATACGGAGAGAGAGTAGAAGCGAAGAACAAGAAACGGCGGCAGCATCGCTCGAGGACGAGGACGACGTGAAACGTCTCAAGCAAGGGCTCGAAAGCAGGGCCCGCTTACGAGGGAATCGTAAGTTAAGGTAAGGTAGTAGGGATGGTAAAGGAGAGGAAGGTTAGCTGGCGCAAACATAAAGTTCCAGACTTACGACGCGAGATCCCCGATAGCTCCTTCGCGGTGGGCATAAAAGCATTTAAAAAACGCCGAGAGGCAAAAAACGGCTAACGTACATACATACGTACGTACGTACGTACGTATATATATATATATATATATATATATATATATATATATATATATATATATATGTATTTATATATCTACATGGGTACGTAGGTAAGTGTTCATGTGCGCTCACGCACTCACCATGTAACGACATATGCATGTATGTAGATATTTCTGTGTGGTAAATAAGTATGTATAAACGTGTATGTTCCACCATGGCTCCGTTGCAAGCGGTCCACTCTTTCTTTACCTTCTCCTATCTTTCTTCTTCTTCTTCTTCTTCTTCTTCTTCTTCTTCTCTGCTCGGTTGCATGCATGCGTTCGTTCGTTCGTTCGTTCGTTCGTTCGTTCGTTCGTGGTAGACCCCCGCGGCGACCAACCTGTCTTTCCAACACCGTCCCCCAGCTATCTCGTCGTGGATATCCCGATAATACTTGGCCGCGTCTAAATTCTTTTATAAGCTCTACCTCCTCGACGCGGCACGACGCGATAACGATAATCGACGAGCGTGAAGATCCGAGAAGAGTAAAGGAGGGAGGCAAAGAGAGAAGAGACAGGGAGGGATAGAGAGAGAGAGAGAGAGAGAGAAAGAGAGAAAGATATACATAGAGATAGAGATAGATAACGCCATTTTTCCTCACGTAATATATCCGAGGAACGGATTCCTAATGAAATCGAACGACCGTGATAGGACACGGTAGGTATCGTTCACGGATTATAAGGACGATGGAACGGGGTTTAGGTTGAGGCTTTTGAAATATAGCCACCCTTGGCGATAATGATGAAGCGTGTTTACATTGAAGGGATCTACGGAGGGCGCCTCGTCGGATCTTGAAAGTAAAGGGTAGGTAAGGAGGTGCTGCTGCCGTGGTGTTCGTGGATGAGGAATAGAGAAGAAGAGCGGAGTTGCTTTCTCATGTAAATACGATGTAGCCGCGTGTAAAGGCGGCTGACCGGCTCGTGTATGTGGCACAATGTCATGTCGGCTGCTGGCCTCTCTCTCTCTCTCTCTCTCTCTCTCTCTCTCTATCTATCTATCTTGAAAAAGAGATGGGGGAGGATCGAGGAAGGTGGCGAAGAAAGTGCCGTGGTAGAGGGGCGACGGGGAGGTAGAACCGCCCGTAAAATATATCAGCCGCTGTGTGACTTCTCGGGGCAGCCACAAATCACGCGACCCCCCGTCGCTGGGCCGCCATGCGGTGTGGGTGTACCCTTATGTCTCTCCTCCGTACACATCGAAACGTCAGAGCGTGCACCTTCCGGTGTACCGTTTTCAGAAGGAGATCGACCGAGAAAGAGAAAGGGGAATAATGGTGTTTATACCCCGATAGGTTTCGATGAATCCAAGAGAAAGTTTGAACCCTTTGAAAATATCCAATCGTTCCTTTACTTCTCCTCCTCTACCTCGTCATCGTCGTCGTTGTCGTCGTTATTTTTAGAAATTCTTTTTGGGGTCTGGAAATCGAGAGGTATTATAGAATGCGATGACGAACCGCGTAGAGGGCCGGGTCCGGTTAATCCGGCAAACTCATGTATCACCCGAGTTCGTTAGAAACTTTAAAGTCGCTACCTGGAGGAATCGAAACCGTGATAGAAGACCGAGCAAGAGCGAACGAGGAGAAGGAGGAGGAGGAGGAGAAGGAGAAGAAGAAGGAGGAGTAAGAGGAGGAAGAGGAGGAGGAGGAGGAGGAGGAGAAAGGTCGTCTTGTATCCGAGAAGCGAGCATAACGCGCTCCGACGCGATCAAGCTGGAATCTTCTCCGTTGAATACTATTAATGAGGCCCGTCCGAGAGAGCAGAAGAAGCGAGGAAGGTCGAGAAAAGGTAGATGGAAGTGGGAAGGCGCGGGAGAGGTAGAGGAGAGAGGGCACCTTTTCAGAAGAAGCTTGCCTTTTGTTGGTCCTCGATGCGAGCGAGGAAATAATGCCTCCTGGAATGTGACCCGTGTACACCTCTCGCGCGTACCTCGTGTGTGCGTGGATCACAACGAGCCCTCGAGGACGTGCTCTTGAACGAAGGAGAACGAGTCACGGTCTTGCTGAACCCTCGTCTTTCATCGGCACACGCGCGCAAGTAGAACGATGTCTTTTAACTTCGATGGTGGAAAAGCGGAAACTTCGAGGCGAATAATATTATTATAAAGGGACACTATAACTGCTTATATATATATATATATATATATATATATATATATATATATATGTATATGTATATAATCTTTCTCTTCGAGTAAATTAAACCACGAGAGGAGGAACGGCAAGGAAATAAGAAGAAGAAGAAGAAGAAAAAAAAAGAGAAAGAAAGAAAAGAGAAAGAGAAGGGAGGGGGAAAAAAATAAACGAGTATGAAATCATAGAGCACCGGAGATGGAGGAACAGAGCATGGTCATTTATAATCCAGGTAGAGGCACGTGATTAGAAGTACGAAATGACTACGGGACGCGACACGGAGCGCTAATGATAGCAGTAGCTGGGGCATCGACTACAACGAGCGGTTTAGAAAGAGAGAGAGAGAGAGAGAAAGAGAGAGAGAGAGAGAGAGAGAGAGAGAGATTTAGTCTTCTATAAGGTTGCTTCCACGTAGGAAGGAATGTTCTAACCGGTAGCGAGCGGAATCATTATAATGATTCGAATCTACCGTCGGCGGAGAGGAACAGCACTCCGTACCATTCGCTCGCGAGTGAGTGCACGCGTGTGCACCCTACTCGCTCGTTATTAATATCGAATAACGAGACGGTGGAACTGGGCGATGGCATGCATGCCCGTGGCGTATTCTTTATTAACGACGTTCCACCATTCCCAGGATCGTCCGCGTACGAAAAAATTCAAACTCGGGAGTTCTCCTATGGAGAAAGAGGTGGATGAAACGGAGAAAGAGGTGGAGAACCAGGGAGGAAGCAGGGAGGAGGAGGAGGAGATGGAGCGGACAACGTGCAGGTAGATTCGCTGCTGGAGAGAGAGAGAGAGAGAGAGAGAGAGAGAGGACAAGAGAAAGAGAAGGAGATCTTTGATATTCGTGGGACGATCGTTCGTTATCGGACGGTGCATAACTCCGAAACGAAAAGAGTAAAGGAGGACGAGGTCCACCGTTTGGTCCTTTTACTCTTTCTCTTTTTCTCTTTTCTATTTCTTTTTTGAGAAAAGAAAAGAAAAGAAAAGAAAAGAAAAGAAAAAGAAAAGAGAAGAGAAGAGAAGAGAAGAAACGAACGAAAAGGGAAAGAAAAGGGAAAAAAAAAGGAAGAAAGAAAAAATATACCCCCCGATGAGATAAAGGACGTTGCACCGTCTACGTCGTAATCTCGTCGAAACTATGGCGACCGAAGGTGAGAGAAGGGCCCGGAAGAGAAATCGATGAACCTTCTTTTTAATATCTTCTCAAATCTAAACGGCATTGTACCATACGAATGTTATATTCCTCAAAAAATCTTGCTGTGATCTTCATCGATAATGCGCGACGACTATTTTTATCTCCTCTCTTCGCCCCGTCCCCTCCCGCCCTCCCTCCTCATCCTCGTCCTCTCTTCGTCCTCTACTCGTCTCCTCCTCCTTAACAAATGCCGCTATAATTGCACGCGAACCTAATGGTTATTGATGGCACTCCTTCGGATTCTCCTTCTCCTTCTTTCTCGTTTCCACCCTTCTGCATACACCACCGAGCACGTTAGCGTTACTTTAAGGTAACGCGCCGTGGCGTGCCGGCGTTATGGAAGCGATGCTTTAGGAGCGATACTGTCGGGCACCGACCCCCTGCTGCAACTCGACACACACAACTTGATTTCACCACAGGGCCACCGTCGGCCGACGGCCGTCGATGCCCTCTTCTCTTCCCTTCTCTTTTATATTCCTTTTTGCTCGGCTACGAACCCGCTTTCGGTCCGATCTCTCGCAGACTCGAATGAAAATGCAAACTTTTGCTCGCCGAATGTGTAGAAGAAAGACACACACACACACACACACACACACACACACACATATATATATATATGTGTGTGTGTGTGTGTGTGTGTGTGTGTGTGTGTATTAGAAAGAGAGAGAAAGAGAGTAAGATAGAGAGAGACGTTTTTATAAGTAATTATAAATACTTATATAAAAATTTTGTTATAATAATCTATGTGGCACAATGGTTGGCCGGGCACGATCCCACGCGCTTCAAGAAGAACACTTTGGATTTTTTCGTATCTCGATGACGCAGCGAGAAAGACGGAGGATCGTCGTTGGGGCAATGACGCGACGGAATCCAAAGCAACTCGCGTCACAAAAGCGCGCACGAGAGCGTGTTAAGGCGATTACAAAGGGAAACGCAGGGCGATCCGTACTCATTCTCTCTCTCTCTCTCTCTCTCTCTCTCTCTCTCTCTCTCTCTCTCTCTCTCTCTCTCGATGTGTCTTTACTTTGTAAGTGGAACGCTAATTACGCGCTTAATGCGAACGTCGGCTAACGAGTAGAAAAATTACAAAAGAACACACACACACATATATATATATATATATATATATATATAGAGAGAGAGAGAGAGAGAGAGAGAGAGAAATAGAAAGAGATAAACATCTTCTAATAGCGAAGAGACAAAGTTCTAGAAGTGGGGAAGAGAAGGAGGAGGAAGGTGGGACGATACGTCATGGAAAAGTCATGACTCGGAAAGAGCAAAGCGCACGAGTAAAACGTATATAAAGGAGCACGGGTTCCTTGTTGTGTTAAAGTAAAACCGCACGAACGCACGAACGCACGAACGCACGAACGCACGAACGTACGAACGCACGAACGCACGCACGCATGCACGCAAAAACACCTTCCACGAGAGAAGGCAAACTCGCACGCACGTTTTGCGGCGTACTCGACGAAGGATAAAGAGCGTAAAGGGGGGCGGAGAGGGGGGAGGGACGAAAAGGGCGATGTGGTGAGATGAAGGCGGAGAGGAAAAGGGAGCGAGCGAGACGAAAGGTGCCCAGACCGCAAGCGGTACCGCCAACCCCGTTCTAGCAACGTAATGGCAACGTTTTACGGTCTTACGAAACACGATTGCGGCTAATCGCGAAATACTCGACGTACAGGGTAGCCCGTCTTGAGTAACAGGGCCACACTTCCATTTTCGAAATAATCTTTCATCGTTAACTCTCGAAATAAACGTTTTCGATATATTTCGACTTGCGGTCATTATTAATATTATTATTAGAATTTTTGAAGAATTTAACTTGAAATTTTTCCTATTCGACGAAGTGTTTTTTATTCTTCTTCTTCTTCTCTCTCTCTCTCTCTCTCTCTCTCTCTCTCTCTCTCTCTCTCTCTTTCTCTCTTACTTCTCATCGTCCCCAGGACGAGAGGCAGTCATATCGATAACGCAACCCCTCGCGGATAATTGAGCTTAACGAAGTGTCTGGCAGCCGGTGGAAACGAATTCGTCTGCTTTCTCTCTCTCTCTCTCTCTCTCTCTCTCTCTCTCTCTCTCTCTCTCTCTCTCTTTCTCTTTCTCTCGTTTTCTCTCGAAGCGAGGCCGCGATGTGCGGGAGGAGAGGCCCCGCAGGAGAAGCTGCGACGATCCAAATCCAATCTTCCAATCGGAGTCAATTACAGACTGACAATGCCCGGACGAGCGAGCTGCGCTGCCTAAATGTCAGCCGTACAAAGCGACGGTGTCATTTCGTATACAAACGGGATTACGCGATCTAATTCACGGACCTGACAAAAGGCCGATAAAGGAGAATCTGTGAAAGCCGAACGAGTGACTGAGAGAAAAAGATTTTCTTACATTACTACCGGTTCATCGATTCCGTCCTTTCACCCTTCGAAATTCTATAACTTCATTAATACTCCAACGCAATCGTCTCGATGGCACTTAAAAAAAAAAAAAAAAGAAGAAAAGAGAGAGAGAGAGAGAGAGAGAAAATATTCTAATGGATCGACATAATTGATCGGTAGTTAATGGTAGCAACGACACACATCGACGATTCCTCTTCCATCCGATCGACTCTATTTATTTATTTCCTCTTTGTCTCGACCTTCCGATTTCTTTTTCCTTCCCCTTCCCCACCCCTCCCCTCTCTTTCTTGATAGTTCTCCACGGCGCGGCGGTTGAAGCACAACGAGAGCAAAGGTCCGGTTCAAACAAGAACGTCCAGACAACAAGAGAGAGAGAGAGAGAGAGAGAGAGAGAGTGGCCGTACCGGGAACATTTAAGTCTATCCAGCATGTTAATATAATGTCTTAGGCGGCCGGAGCCATGTCGACAAGGCACGGATACTCCGCTCTCACCCCTCTTTACTCCACCCTTCTTACAAGACACGCGGATAGATAATCGCGGCATTGTCTTACATCGACTCTCGTATTATACGCGTCTCGCGTTCCTAGTTACGTATTACATGTATACATAAGTAGATAAGTGAGCTCGAGCGTTTTGTAAGTGCGAGATGGAAGACGGGTCATTCTTCTCTCTCTCTCTCTCTCTCTCTCTCTCTCTCTCTCTCTCTCTCTCACTTTTCCTGTTTTCTGTTTCTATTTGCTTTTTCATCCTTCTTTATACGTCTTCTCATTTACTTTTATATTTTACCGCCTTCCAAAAATATCATACCAAAGTCGATGCAATATTCGCCGATGGAAGTGCCTTAACTCATAGTAGAGAGAAGAGACGTGATCGCTCAGAAAATATTCTCGAAATTCTGCGCGAGCGAGCTAGAGAGGAGAGTTACTCTAACGGTATTTCATGGAGCGCGATACGGATTATGTTTTACGTAGGCGTACCGATGGGGAAGCACGGAACAGGGAAAGTAAATATTGCAGTATGCACTCAGCGAGGATACAGGATGCATTGCGTCGGTGGTGCCGCCGGCAGAGAGTCGGTGAGCATCCTCCCCGAACAGAGAACGAACGTACGAACGAGAGAGAAAGAGAGAAAGATAGAGAGAGTGAGAGATAGAGTGAGAGAGAGATAGATAGATAGATAGATAGATAGATAGATAGATAGAGAGAGAGAGAGAGAGAGAGAGAAAGAGAGAGTACGTTTCTGCATTAGCATCCGCATATATTATTTCGCGGCATAGCACGAGAGTCTGGCATGCATGCTCTACATATCCAAAGCTCGGCGCTTTCGCGCGATTCGTGCATCGCTTTCGTGATATCGAAATACGTGGCACGTGCTGGTACCGTTCAAACGAATATCCAACTTGACGTTGGCTGAACTTTGCTATCCGTGATATTTAGTATATACCTATGTAGATACCTACATAGATATACCTCTTCGTCTACCGTTTAAAAGAGAAATAGAAAGAGATAGATAAAGAGGAGGAGGAGGAGGAGAAAGAAAAGTAAGAGGAAGAGAAATGTTCAAAGAATATTATCGAAATCATAGGAGCACAAAAGCGATCGTCTTCGATAGGGATTCAAACGTTATCTCGTTATCGACAGAATCTTCTTTCGGGAGACAAAGTTTCTTTTTCTTTTCTTCTTATTTCTTGTATTTTATTTACTTTATATATATATATATATATATATATATATATATATATATATGTTTTTTTTCACAATAAAAGAATATCGTCGACGCAGTAGATACTACAAGCGAATATTCGCGACGTGACAGCGTTCAGCTCGGCTGTCGAGCACTCCAACAGTTATTTATGGACGTAACGTAGCGTCGACCCTCTTATTCATAGTTTTTACTCGCATTTCGCGAGCTATCCAACGTCCATGACCGAAGGATAGAAAGAAACAGAGAGATAGAGTGAGCGTGAGTGAGAGAAAGAGAGGCAGGCAGGGAGAAAGAGAGAGAGAGAGAGATCAACGAAAAACGCGTTGAAAGAAAAAGGATAGACAGTGGGAACAAAGTAGATCCAAAACATCGACGTTATTTATGATGCTTTCTCCTGCGAAAGCTCGATCGCCCTTCCGGTAGGCCCTACGCCGTTCTCCTTTTATTCCTCTTGAATCGATTCGGTCCTCTTATCCCATCGAACTTACACAGCTCCTTCCACTTTCTTCGGGCAACGAGTTTTTCAACTTTGACTGCGGAAAATCGAGAATAACGTTCGTGGGATCATCCAGGAAAGATGTAGAGGGTTCCGGATAGAATGGTAGGGCTAGTCCTCGCGTAGAGTTTCGCGCGTTTAATCCCTTATCCCTTTAAGCGTTGTGTATTATCCTCATAAAAACTAATACAGGAACGGCGGCGAGTCTGGCTCCGCCTAAAGCCTGCTAGAATCGTATAAAAAGGAGAAAAAAAATCGAGAAAGAGAAAAAGAGAGAGAAAGAGAGAGTGAGAGTGAGTCGGGCAGGGAGGGAGGGTGGAAAGGAAAAAAAATAGACGACTCCGAAGCGGAGAACCGGCGGCAGCGTCGGCCCCTAGGGCTCAGCCTCGAAAATACGTCGAGTTCGTGAAGAGAGAAGATAGAAGAGAGAGAGAGAGAGAGAGAGAGAGAGAGAGAGAGAGAGAGAAGCTATGTACTATGTATCCGTGTATATATATTTATATATGTATGTATGTGTTGAGCTAGCGAGCGAGCGAGAGAGAGAGAGAGAGAGAGAGAGAGAGAGAGAGAGAGAGAAGGGAGAAGAGTTTTGTGTGCGAAAGCGGCGATATATCACTAGGCGACGAAACAACCAACCCCCGACGAGAGTTGCATTTGCATCGACGGACCCGACACTAACACACCAATACACACACAAAGGGAGACTTCGTATATACCTACGTGTACGAAGACGTCCACGCGGGTATACCTAAGCTGGGCACCGATCGACTTCATCCTCCTTTGCCACCCTCTCTCTCTCTCTCTCTCTCTCTCTTATTTTCAAGCTATCGTGGGGGTGCGAAGGCCCATACTTCTCTAACCCCAAGGCCTGATTTACATTTTCTTTCCTGGCGCGAAGTCTCGTTCCACTCGATAAGAGGAAACGCCTCGATTCGCCGGTATTTCACCCCTTGCGAGAATGAGAGAGAGAGAGAGAGAGAGAGAGAGAGAGAGAGTTCGAAAATGTATAAGAAGAAATACCGAGCGAGAAAAACGCGTACGATTAATAGTATAAGGAAAAATGGAGGATAACACATATCCCGTTTCTTTCGATATAAAATACGAGATAATACTTCTGTTCGTTCGGAGTTATTAAAGAAGTTTTAATGAAACTCTAATTCAATAGTTTTGTTAAAGTTAATTTTTATAATACCGCTATACCGGAATTCGAGCGGAACTAATAATTTAGTTTTTAATAGCTAACGCGCTCCTATATCCACTCCCATTAAGAATGATATGAAACGTCGTAAAGGTGAAAATCGTGAAATAACTCGTTACCGTTCTCATGGAACGAACGAACGCTCGTAGGATGAACCGCGTATATAGAGTTGACCACCGGCTTTACTCGAATACTCGATCGTAAATGCGAATCGATGGTGTGATAAGCGCGACGGGTTCGCGTCGACTGAAGTTTCGTTCGCATTTCGCGACGTATTCCACGACGCATACGCGATATTCATCTCTCGATCGTCCGAGAGAGATATATCGATCCTTTCCGTTCCTGTTTTTCGTTTGGATTATAAAACGATAAATTCCTTTTGGACGAGGTGTCGTTGATTCGTAAAAAAAAAAAAAAAAAAAAAAAAAGAAGAATATATCAATAAAATAAAAAAATAAGTAACCAACGTCAGTAACGCCATAGAAGAAGAAGAAAAAAAAAAAAGAAGAAGGAGAAGTAAAATCGTTAATTCGCGTGATATATTTTTTGTCGGTAAGTTGATTCCGACTATTGGACGACGACGATTTGAAAATTGGACGTGGTAACGTACATGCGTGTTAAAGAAAAGCGAGCGTCGCGACGACCGAAAGTATATCGCTGTTCTGCAAGTTACTAGCGTAGGATAAAAGGTTCGGCTTCTATACTTTGAAGATCAGAGGGCTGGCACGAGGCACAACGGCATTCTCTTTCTCCTTTCTCTTACGCTGTACCACAACACGTCGTTTCTCTTTCTATCGCCATGCTTTTTTCTCCCTTTCTCTCTCTCTCTCTCTCTCTCTCTCTCTCTCTCTCTCTCTTTTCCTCCCTCCCTCTCTTTCTCGGTTTACACTCTATAAACGGAGCAGCAGAAGCACGGCGCCGTTACACGATCACTGAATCATTGTTGGTGATAGATAGCGCAGCTGTTGCGCACGAGATCACACGTTCTCGAAATAGTTTGCAACAATACGCTTTCGCGGTACTACTAACCCTAACACAAGAAAGAGAGAAAGAGAGAGAGAGAGAGAGATAGATAGAGAGTGAACGATAGAAAGAGAGAGAGAGACAAAGTTCGATTTAACGAACGGCTTGGTTCTTGCCAGATGGTTCTCTCGGTTCTCACCCAGCTAATTCTTGATTGCCCTCCAAAACGTTCGCCAATTTCGCAAACGTACGTCGAAAAAGATAAAGAAAGAGAGAAAGAGGGCTCTAACGTCGTCGAAGATCTTTTGGCACTCAACGGAGATGAAAGCGAACGAACGTGAGGAACGTTGGACAAATACCTTGCGTGGCGAACGAAGTGTATACCAAAGATATTTTCGATGAGGCCCCGATGAGAATACTATGCGATAGAGGGACGCTGCCAATCCCCGAGCGTTAGCTGGCCAATCGAGAGAAACGTTGATCGATAATCCCTTCTCATCCCCAAAACTGGCTATCTCTCGGATTTAATCTCAATGACGTTCGGCCACTGCTTTTTGTCGCAAATAGATCGCAATCCTCGAACTCGAGAACGTGCGCACGAACGCGCTACATTTAAACCGGGTCTTGCGATTAGCCTGATTCATCGCGACGATGCCTCCTGACTCGGCCGAACTCGGAATTTATACTTCTGTTTAGTCTACGACGAAAGATTTCTCTTTTCTCTCTCTCTCTCTCTCTCTCTCTTTTTTTCTTGTTTTTTTTTTTTTAGTATTCTGACTCCCTCTCCCACCCCCTCCTGCTCTCCCTTTTTCTCTCTCCTTTCTCTCTCTCTCTCTCTCTCTCTCTCTCTCTCTCTCTCTCTCTCTCTCTCTCTCTCTCTCTCTCTCTTTCTTTCTCTCTAGCGTCTAATCCCAGTACTAATATATACCAGGATCAACGATACGCGCGCTACGAAGCGAGCTCCATTAACTCCGCGTCGGTATTAACCAGATTAACGCTCGCTTAGCGAGGAAATAAATTTCAATAAATAATAGCGGATTCCTGCATCATGCCGGGAACCGTAAAATTTCAAAGGACTTTGCACTCGCCCGCTTAGAGATGAAAACAATTTCTTAGTATACGGGTGATGAAGAAATCTTTGTGACGGAATCGTATGAATATTCTAATAATTATGGATAACGTGGATGAGAAGATGGGCCGATTTATGAGACCCTGTATAATTCATCCACGCGCCATTATTACGTTATGAAGGATAGGGCATATTATACGGAAGACCGGTAGTCTCGATCATCGAGTTTAGGGTTTAGAGAGGAGGAGGCGTAAGTGTGAGAGAGAAAGAGAAAGAGAGAATGAGAAAGAGAGAGAGAGAGATAGAGAGAGAGAGAGAGACAGGACCGTGGTCGCTAGCTACCGTATAATTACACGAACGCCCCTTCCGGAGATGACGCGTTATTGCCTCAGGGCGACTTCCTCGTGCGAGCAAAGGCGAAATCCTCCTCCGGACCCTCCTTCAAGGTGGACCCAAGAGGCCTACTCGGCATCGCGTAATCGCCTCGTTACATTATGACTTTCGGAACGCTTGCTCTTTCCTCTGCCCTGAGGTAAGAAAGTACGCATAGACCAGACCGAGCGCGAAAGCGTTTATAGCTCGCCGCTGCACGTAATTGACGGGTATGAAGAGAGGAAGGAAAGAAAAGGGAAACAAAAAAAAAGAAAGATAATAATAATAATAATAATAATAATAATAATAATAATAATAACGATGGGTTTTATATCGAGTGCAAACGAAGCGTTAAATATCTCGAATTTTTGAGGTTAAATAGTGTGCGATAATGTACAACGTTACACATGTAGTGCGTATTTACGAGGTGTAAATTATCAACGTATCAATTCCCTTTATCGATCTCGAATATCGAGTATATCGATTTCATTAGCGACGACACAACTACGACGACGACGACAACAACTACGACGACGACGAAATCGATCTGCATTTTCCATTTCCATTTTGCGTAGAGCCGTTCATCGAGCAGGTCTTTCCGAGCTTTATTGCTTTGCCTTCTCTTCGTTCCCGAGAGCGTAGAACACACCCTCTCTCCCTTTCTTCCCACCTGCTCCCACCGCGTGATAAATGGCCTTGTTTCATCCACCCTCGGCTCCGTCCTTCGAGAAAGTCTTATCAACTCGGACGCTCGGCTACTTCACCTCCTACCCCCTCACCGCCTCCTCATCCTCATCCTTCTCCACCTCTACTTCCCCATTCCTTTTATCCACCTTTTCTCTCCTTACTTTCTTTCCCCCACTGTTCTCTCTCTCTCTCTTTCTTTTTTTTCTCCTTTAAAAATCCACACCCCTCTATGGGCTATCAGCTAGACTAGAATTTCTCAGAATAAAACTCCCAATCTCGTACACGTACGCACGGCCTTT
>OU964981.1:1897758-1935258 GCA_918808275.2 Dolichovespula sylvestris
GCGTTTCGCATAATTCTCTTGAGCTTATCCACTTAGCTAGACACCTCTACGTGCCTACATGATTCCTAGATCTTACGATTTCGCGAGTTCATAGATCTCCCGTTATCGCTACGCGACCGACCTAATCCCTCTCTCTCTCTCTCTCTCTCTCTCTCTCTCTCTCTCTCTCTCTCTCTCTCAATTCCCCCTCACCCTCTTTAACTCAAGAACTTTATTAGCAGATTTTACAGACGTTGCACGACGTTTGTTCCAGGAAAGAAATCATTTAACCGGAGCAACTGGTTGTAAACTCCGTATAATAATTTTTCTCATACCCTGCATTCGAGCTTTTTCGACTTCGTCGATGATGGGTACGGGGGGTAAAGGGTGTTAGAGGAGAAGAAGAGTAGTAAGAAGAGAAGGAGGAGTCGGAGGAGAGGCGTAAACACGAATAACGACAAGGACGCGAACGACAACGAGAACAACGAGGTGGAAATGGGGTGGGGGTGGGGGGGAGGTAGCAGGGAGATAGGGAGGTAGAGGAGAGGATGAGGAGGAAGAGGAGGAGAACGAAGAGCAGCAAGTGATTTAGAATATTCGGTGGCGGATGTCAGCTATTGCTCGCCCACTGCGACGTCATTATGTCATCATCATTCTCCTTCGCGCGGAGCCCTCCCGTTGACGGGAGGCGCGCGCCTGGACATCACTCACCCGGAGCAAGAATCGAGCACGGGACGACGAGTCTCCCGGCTTCACTTACCGGCCTCAACGTCGGACAAGGCTAAACAATATTTATCATGTAGTGGAGGCCCCGTCACGCTGAATTGGAGTTCCGGTGCCACCCACGGCAAAAGCCAGTCTCACCCTGCCCCGTCTGATGCGAGTCAGTCTCCATAATCGGTCCTGAACTACCGATTAGACAGAGACCCTCGAAAGACACTTCGGCTCGGTTCAAAGGCCGAGCTCGAGCATTATTATTTCTCCCAATGATCGCGAACTATTATAAATAAAATCGATCGCGTCCCCATTAAAAATTACGATATCTATCAAAAATTTTCAACTTAGAGATAAATCGATCCAATGATATTCGACGGATGTAAACTTTAAACGATACGCATAGTAGCGCGTAGAGGGGCTGGCTATTGCGATTGCCGTTCGCGATTTCCCTGTACTTTTCTCTCAGGTACGATCTCTCAGCTTTTTCCTTTTCATTCTTCCTCCCTTCGTTTCGGCTTCGGAGTCTCCGAGGAAATCATTGAATATGCAACTTAAGGAAATCCTTGGATATTGCGCTTTATTATAAACGGGCTCGCTTCTCTCTTTCCGAGCTTTCTCTCTCTCTCTCTCTCTCTCTCTGCCTTCTACCCAACCTACCCAGGTCCCCTCCGCCCCACCTCCTCTACCCCTATTGCCTATCCCTACCCCTTGCCTTTCCCACTGGAAAGACTTTGCATGCGAATATTTTCAGATTCGAAAATATGCAAAGTCCCTCGGGAGTTTCTCCCTACTCTTCCTCCCCTCCCCCCTCTCTCTTTATATCTATCTATCTATCCCTCTCTATTTTCCAACGTTATATTCAACGCGAACGAGAATCTCTCTCGCTTTACCCGCATGAAAGATACATAAGTCCTCTCTAGAAAGGGATGATGGATGGCGTTCGAGAATGTCATGATCTCTCGGCTAATTAAATATCTCGCTTCGTTCCACCGATTAAAAGAATTGTTCCGTGGTTTAACGTAAAATCGCGAACGAGCTTTCCCGTTCTTGTCCCGTAGCAATTAATCGTTCATCGCGTACCGTTCACGTTTTCGATTACGAGGAATATCGCACGTAGTCATAAATGCGCGTGACTATTCATTTATATCCATCCGTGTTATTAATACAGAAAAATATTTATATATACATTTATACGCCGATAATCTATTATTGGGTACGAGAACGATTCTTTGTTTTTTTCTTCCTCGGCCCCTCACCCGTTGATAATAATAACAACGGATAGTTTTATAAATGATATAACATTATGTCCGTCTCTGTAAAATAATTTCGATTGGAACCCTTCACGGATTCCTCGAGGAGCTTCCCAAAATGTACTTTCGATCGCTTACACAACGCGCACGTCTTGTTCATTATTAATGACGCGCCCTTTCGTGGTTCCTGCAGCGAACGGGAAGCGTTTTCCCGGGAACTCGCAGCATGGCGGAGGTAAAGAGTAAGCTAGAGAGAGAGAGAGAGAGAGAGAGAGAGAAAGAGAGAGAGATTCGGTAAGAGATTTTAGGGTTCGAAGAAGGGAGAGATCGGACGTACAATTAGGCGAGCTTGTAATTAGCGTAAATTGTTTCCCTCCGCGGTGAGAAAGCGGGGAGTGGGTAGCGGGTAGTGGGTAACGGGTAGGGATAGGAGGTAAGGTGGGAAGAGGAGTTTGCGAAGAGGGTTTCTCCCGGTAAACAGATTTTCCGCGGATGAATTAATGAAAAATATGATGAATGTTACGTTCAAAGTTGCGTAAAGCCGGGTGGTAATTAGGTGGTAAAGCGGGAAACGTGACCGTTCGTTGTTAGAGTCGTACCTTTGGGTTTCCCTTCTTTCCTTTCTTTTTCCCTTCCCCCGTCCACCCTTTTTCCATGTATAGAGAGATATGAGAAAAGGAAATACGCGTCTGCACGGTGTACCGTATGTATTTACGTGCGAGTGCTTCGAGTAAAAGAGAGAATTTAAAGCACCGACAGGTAGTAATCGGGCAACGACGCTTCCGGTGACTCTTTCTCTTTTCTTTCTCAAGACAAAATGCGAGATAGAGAGAGAGAGAGAGAGAGAGATGGGGAGTTTAAGTATCGGAACGCAGGTGCCCGTGATCCTCCTTCGAAAATATACGGTTATCCGCTTAACTTAGACGCCGCCGAGACGGAAGCCATCGCAGGTACGCGTAATATACTGCCCAATAAAAACTTAGTTACTATCGCTTCCTTGTCCTCGTCTTCTCTTCCTCGTCCTCTTCCTCCTCCTTCTCATCTTCTTCTTTTTCCTCATTCTCCTACTGGTCGCTTCGCAACCTGCTTTCCTTTCCGAGAGAAAAACGTAGTTACTACTGTCTAAGGTGTAGGAAGAAAGAGGTTAGGGTACGTATATAAGAGTAAATAAGACGTGGGGGAGGGGAAGAGGAGGGGAGAAGGCCGTAAAGGCAAGGAGGAAAGCCGAATGAAAGGAGAAGGGAAAGGGCTCGGTCGTTCTCCGTGGTTTTTAACAATTTCCTGGGCCGTCGTTATCGAATGTGTGGTCAACGGGCTGGCTCTAGAAGGTACGCGAGCTAACGATACGACGGGATGCTGTCTCGAGACAATAACGGTTCCACGGGCCATCAAACGAGCTTCCGAATGGCTAGCAAGGACTTCGGGAACGTCGTAAGCTTCTCTCTCTCTCTCTCTCTCTTTCTCTTTCTCATTCCCTCTCGTTTCACCCTACCCACGAAGATAGTAAGAAGAGTAGAGAGTGCCTCAGCGAGTACTTAAGCAAGAAAAGGAGAACGTCTCGGTGTCCTTTATGGGAAGTAAAACACCGTGCTCGCGTTCAACTTTCAGGACGAGGGATAACGAGAAGGCGGACCGTTAGCTAAGAGAAGCCTTAAACTTTCTCCGTCTATTATCCGGCAAAGTATCCGATCATTCCATTGGTCCTCTCTTACTGGTCTTTGAACAACGTTACCGTTTCAATCAGAACTAACTAACGCGATAATTATAGTTAGATTCGTGCAATAACCCGCGTGATATTTTAATTTATAATACGAATAGATTTATATACGGTAGATAATTGCGTGTAAGAAAAAGTTTCCTCGTAAATTAGATAATGGATTTCGTCGAAAAGGGGATAGGCGAGAGCGAGGAAACAAGAAAGAAGGAAACAAAGGAAAGGATAAGAAAAAAGAGGACGGAAAGAAAAATTGAAATTCAGATCTCGGCTTAAAACATATATATATATATATATATATATATATATATATATTGCTTTTGCGTATAAAAAAAAAAAATAAAAAATAGTGTTTGGTCACGCGCGTGGAAACAGTGCGATCCCAAGAAACAATGAAGTCTATATCAACCATCGAGGCATATGCTCACTTGGACTATTTCACGAAAAGGCTGAAGGCGCCCAAGGGTTGCGTGTGTTTTGCTACGGCAGCCATCGCGAGAACACTCCGGAGGGTGGCAGATTGTTTGATGGTTGATTGTCGCACACCGCTTCGGGGGTCGTCTGATTGGGTCGCCGCGAAACATCTGGCGGCCTCCCGCGGGGCTTCCGGACGACAATCATCCTACAATCGCGAGGTAATACCCCGAAAGACGTCTTCATTCGATGGGACGTACGGGCTCGGATGAAAACGCAAGATCCAACCTTGATCGTATATGTTCCCTGACTCGGAATCTTGATCGATCGAGGGTAAAAATAGTCGAATACAAATATTAATTCCATGCGACCTTTTCATTTCCTCGTCGTCGTCGTCGTCGTTATTATCATTGTTCTTGTCGTTCTTCTTGTTGTTATTATTCCCTATCTATTTATCTATTCGATCAAACAAGGTTGTCGAAGAAGTTCGTCTTTCTTTTTTTTTTTTCCCCGAAAAGACCCCTGCAAAGTTTCTTTCTCTTCCCGTATTGCGTTGCGGTTTAGGATTCGGTTCATCGTACGGTTTCGTCGTACACATTTCGAAGCATACATAATCGCGAACAGGCCGAAAAGAGCAGGCCATTTCTGCCTTTTAAAAGTGAGGTACCGAGATCCACGGAAGAGGAGGTAGAACGACGAGAGAGAGAGAGAGAGAGTGAGAGAGAGAGAGAGAGGAAGAAGGAACTTTTACAAAACCCATCTATCCCCCAACCCTTGCCGCGTAGAGACACTGATACCTACCGGCTGACGGTACCCGCCTACAACCGACGACAATGGATCCTTTGCGAGCAAAAAAGCGTAAAAAGGAAGGAACGGAAAGTGAGGGAGAGAAAGAGAGAGAGAGAGAGAGAGAGAGAGAGAGAGAGAGACGATTCGGCCGCCTCGAAGGCTCACAGAAGAGCCGTTGAACAGGGACAATGCTTTCATCATTGCCGCTCTTTCTTTCATTCTCCGCGCCGGAGGTGGACCGCTCACTCTTTCTTTCTCTCTCTCTCTCTCTCTCTCTTTCTATCTTTTTCTCTTCCACCTCTACTACCGCCATTACAACCACGTTCCTCGCCCTTGCCTCCTCCCTCTATCCCCCAACGCCCCCACCGGCTTCTCGTTTTCTTTTCGATGTCGCAAAAGCGACGTCTAAGATCATTCCCGGCGGTCTCTTCTTCTCATCCAGTTTCTTTGACTTATTCTTTTTTCTTCTTTTCTTTCCTTTTTTTTTTCTTCTTCTTCTTCTTCTTCTTCTTCTTCTTCTTCTTTCTTCTCCTCTCTCCTCTCGATATTTCCACCCCTCCCCACCTCCACGACCTCTCTGCACGCTCCAACTCCCCGTCCTTTCGTTTCTTAAGTAATCGCAATATCGTTTAATACGTAACGATATGATTATTATTCGGAAGCAATCGAGGATCCAAATGGAATAAGTGAAATTCTTCTTAGCTCGGTGAAACGGAGGCACGTGTTGCCGATCTCGTGGAGAGATTAGAGCACGCGAAGGAGCGGGTAGTAGTAGTGGTACTACTACATCTTGGCAAGCCAATCCAGGAATGTAATTCGAAGCGGAGTGTTTGCGTGCCTTGGCGAGAAAGTAGGGGTGAAGAGGGTCCAGAGAGAAAGGACCCTTGACTCGAATCCGCGTGTAATAACGCGATAATCTTCTCGCGCAAAACAAATAACGGGGTTCGGAAAGGCGGCTGCCCCTCCCCCTCTCTCTCTCTCTCTCTCTCTTTCTCTCTGTTGGATACTTTAGGCTCGTCCCAACCCTTTTGGAAAGAGGACCTCGATCCCCGGTGATCGATCACAATCGACTGACTACTAGCGTACGAGGGCGTTCTTTCGTAAGGTCGACGCGCACGAAGAATAGAACGAACGCTGTAGGGTTTAGGGTTACGACCCTATTTTCTCGCTCTCTCTGTCTCTCTCTCTCTCTCTCTCCTTCTCTCTCTTAGTCTAACACCATATAGGCGCCGTTGTTATTCCTCCAACGAAAACTATTTACAAAGTCGGAGCTAATGGCATCAAGAGATTTCGCTCCGTGTACCGCAGCACTCACCACCCTTCTTCTCTTAGTATGCCAGCAAACTCGACATTAGCTCAAGCCGTTTCTAATCTAAACCATACCGTACGCAGTGGCGTAAAAGTGAATTTATGTCCTACGGATATTAGATAATAACGTACGCATGTATCCATCTATATGCATACATATGTAAATCGTCGAAATGAAATTTTTCGATATCGTTCTCGGAGTCTTACGAGGAACAGAGGACTGGTTTTGCCGATGGATCAACTTTTCAAATTCAATAATTTTACTTCGAGTTAGTCCTCCTTTTTCCGGTTACTCGTCGTTTCGTACGTTCTCGATCGGATGAGATCGTTCGAACGTGTCCTCTCGGCCTACGCCAGTGATAATGCCGGATTTCGTTCGGAGTAAAGCGACTCGCAGCGATAGCAAATTCGAGAGAAAGAGAGAGAGAGAGAGAGAGAGAGAGGGCTTACAGAGGCGGAGAAGAGGTAACAGATGTACACGCGGAGCGTAATGCAATAAAAGTTTGTCGGCTGGCTCGAAACCGTATGCATATTGACTCGGTCGATCTCATAACGCTACCGATCCTACACTCTCCTCTGTATCTCCCCCTCCCTCTCTCTCTCTCCCTCCCTCACTCTTACGTACATCTTCTATCTCTCCTCTTTATCACCGGACGCGCGTAGGTGGGATCCGTTCGCCGGGATGCCTTTAACTCGATTTCACGAGCGTACCGTGTCGTCCATTTCGTTATTTCGCACCCCTGCGCCCGTTTTAAAAATAGTTCCCTTCCTCCGTTTAAAACTTCCATATCGACATTTTCGCGAGTCGTCCCTTTAATACCGTCCAGGATACCTACGTTACTTCTCGTAGGAATCCCCATTTTTCCGTTCACTCGAACGAACGAACGAACGAACAAATCGAATAGGACGGTAGAAACCTAGAGGCGAATTTCTCGATCGAGCTTTCCACGAGGTTTATTGTTACGAATTTAATTGACCGGAAGCTCGACAATACCAATCTCTAAAGTACGATGGCTCCCGGAATCGCTTCAACTTTGTTCCCGGAAAACAACCCCGTTTTCTGTCTCTTTCTCCCTATGGCAGTGGCATCAGCCACCGGCCGCGAATCCAGTCTGCACAAATGGAAAACGGATTGATTAATCGTAGTAATTACCGATCAGCCCCCGCTAATTAGATATCCGAGTGGTATTCACCCCAAGGCCCCAAGAGGCTAGAGGCTTTCCTAGAACTAGCTACGGGACGAGACGGTGATGTTCGTGGCATCGAATCGAGGGGACCTTGCGTAACAACGGGTGGAGGAGGGGAGGTGGGGAGTTAAACGGGATTCGTTCGTTAGAATACAACCAATAAGATATACTGGACGGACTTTAAATATATCGTCGGCAATATTTATTATTATTATTTCACGACGAATATTATATATTTTATTTCGAAATAGAAAAATACAAACAAACTCGCGTCTACGTGGCGCCGTTGTCACTTTTTTCTTTTTTTTTCTTTTCTTATTTTTTCTTTCGTTTTTTTTTTTTTTTTTTGCTTTTTTCTTCCTCTTCACGAGACGCGTGCCAGGCACGTTGATGCAAGAGGAGACGGCAAAGGATCGGCGAGGGAAGTAGTGTTGAAGTGCCGACGGGCCGAGGTGGATACCTATCGATAGCCGCGTATCGTTAGGAATGAAATTTTGGAACGAAATCGAAACCTCGTACTCACGCTCGACCGAGCCGAAAATTTTGTATGGCTCGCTAAAGGATCGTCTACGTGTTCGCAGGAAACCAACGAAAAAAAAAAAAAAAAACGGTGATGGGGAGTTAAGCGATACGCTTCCATACCGGTGACACCGCACACCGGGATAACTACTTGCGTATAGGTTCTATCATCTGCTTTTATAGCTTACCGATAAATTATGCGTCATTCTGATTGATTATTATTATTTTTTTTCCTTTGATTTTCTTTTTTTTTTTCTTCTTCTTCGTCTTTTTCTTGTTGAAAAGTTCGACAAAAATGACGCCGAAGAATTGTTCTTATCCTTACAATGGGTTAAGATTAATCGAAGCTACCAGTTTACTCCGATTATTTAGCCCCGTTAACAGGATGAACGACGAAATTCTAACTCGTCCGACGCTACGCTACTAAATGACTCTCTTCCTTCCCGAACGATCTCATTTGCAGGGGACTTGTCCTATTCTCTTTCTCTTCTCTTAAGGCTAATCGAACGTCCCAATCTACGCCGAATACGAACTCGAACTCGAAGCTCACGATCCTCGTGCAAAGTACATGCTCATTTTGGAATGCAAACGATCCGCGGACTCACTCGTTCAGGGACCAACTCGCAAATAGACTAATCGCTTCTTCTAATCTCATGAATGTGTGTGTGTGTGTGTATCGTTCAAAAAAAAAAAAAAAAAAAAGAAAAAAGAGAAAAAAATTCGATCGATCCTGATTTCTGATCGAGAAGAAGAAAAAAAAGAAAAATGACGAGAAGGAAAGTTGCAAAAATAAAAGAAACGAGACAAGATCAATGGCGATCTCTAGGAAGAGAGTTTGTCGGGCATCGACCCGGTTTCTCTGCACGCTTCGAGGAATAAACGAACGAGATTAGGTTCCACGTAGTCGCGCGAGAGTGACGTTTAACGGGCATAGCCTTTAAAAGCGCGACATCCGTGCGGCGCATTACGATATTTGCAAAGTCTCTCGACGGGGTGGAGAAGAGGAGGAGGAGGACGAGGAGGAGAAGAAGAAGAAGAAGAAGAAGAAGAAGAAGAAGGAACGGTCGGTAGAAGGAGGAAGAGGAGGGTAGAAGAGGACTGCCGAGGGAAGCAGGGATATTAACATCCGGTCCGCAGGGATTTATGGCCCCATTCGCGTGGCTCCTGGGCCTCGGACGATTTTGTAAAACGAAATGTCTCGTTAGCAAGTCGGTTAGAGTCGAATGCGTATATATACGTATACACGCATATATATATATATGTATATGTATATGTATATTGCGTTTCGATGTGTATTCACGAGTGTGTGTATGTGTACGTGTATAGTATATATGGTCCGCATAGGGAACACCGTGGACTTTCCTCGTGGTTTTACAGCGATCTAAATTACCTCGCGACGTACGGTTATGATGTTAACGATATCGCGGAGGTCGCTAGGTGGAAGAGGAACGTGATCCGTTGCGTTGTTTTGTTTACGTTCATGTACGTACGCGAGACAACATCGTTGCTGCCGAACGATAGATGAGAAGCGAAACGCCCGGAGGGAGGGAAAGAGAGAGAGAGAGAGAGAGAGAGAGAGAGAAGCGAGCCATAAAAGGCGTATAAAATTATAAAACGGATTTAAGTAATTTCCCGAGATAATAGCGGATATAAAAGCCCAATGGGTTGTAAAGTGAAAGAACTGAGTAGCATAGCAAAATCCACGCTTCCTTTTACGAGCGAAATCGGCATCGATGCTTGATCCTCGAGATCGAGGAAACGCCAAAGCAGAGATACGAATCTATGATGGTCTATGTTAGATCCGCGAGACTCAACCTGTAGATATTCTTTTCTTTTTTTTTTTTTTCTTCAAAGAGCATCGCAGGAACGCTTTCAGATTATTCGTCGGTCTTTACGAGTGACTCGAGGTGTAGATTACCGAGCGGAAACGTCGGATCCGTCTTTGTTTAGAAAAGGAGCTTGCTTTCTTTCCATAGAAACGGAGACAGAGAGAGAGAGAGAGAGAGAGAGAGAGAGAGAGGGAGATAACGAACGAACGCGCACGAGGCAGTAAATTCGCGTAGCTACGATGAGAAATCTGAGAGAGAAAATCGCTCTTCGTCTTAGAAGACGCAACATCGAAAGCCTCTTAAGAGTTTCCACGATGTCGCAGCTGTGAGTGATAAAATTATTTCTCTACTGGCTCCTCGATGATGGCGTCGCCGAATAAAACGAATCAAGAAAGTCGGATGTGTCGGACGCATACGAAAGATGAGAGAAAAAGAAGGAGGTGGAAGAGAAGAAGAAGAAGAAGAAGGAGGAGGAGGAGGAGGAGGAGGAGGTGAGTGATCGCGTAGGGAAAAACGCGTTAATTGAGGAGGCCGCGGGAAAGTGCGTCCTGGAGATAAACTGCCTGGGCGATAAAATTATTTCAAAGCCAGCTTAAATAGAGTAAATCGCGTGGTAGGTAAAGGGAAGAAGAGAGTTGGAAGAAAGAGAAAGAGAAAGAGACATAGAAGGCGTCGAAATAAACGGCCCAAGTGCCAGCTAACGGGGCAGACCTCGAGGGCTAGACGAAGAAAGAGAGAGAGAGAGAACGAGCTGGTAGGGAAGCCGATAAATAACCACTGGTTTATTAGCGAGATAGACGAAAGGGTGAGGAGAGTGCGGTTAAATTAGCAAGAATATTAGTACGCGTTCGCGCCAGCGCTACTCTCTCTCTCTCTCTCTTTCTCCTATTTGCTCTCTTTCTCATCGTATCGCGGATTTAACAGGCGCAAGCGACGTCTGCCTTCCCCGTAGGAGAAAGCGCATAGTACCTACCTACCTACCTATCTACCTACCTACCTACCCAACTACCTACCTACCTATCTACCTGCATAGCTACCTAAGAGGTACCGTGAACGAAGAAAGGAGGGCAAGACCTGGTGTAAGTAATAACTTGCGTAGATTGCTCAGGGGTTGTCTATGCGCGCGCGTGCGGGATCAAGTAGCAAAGACTACGACTAATCGGACGATTTCCCATACGATTTCGTTCGGTCCATTTTAATAGCTATTGAAAATTGTTACCTGATTGTATTTATACCGCGTACGATGTTATTTTCATCGAACGACGGAAACGAAAAAGAAAAAAAAAAAAAAAAAAAAACACTAGCCACTTTCGTTAACGAATTTAAGAGCTACGTGATTTAGAAACGTTCGCGTGGAAACGGCCGTGACGGCTCGTTTGAACGAGTTTTACTACGTAAGAGTGGTAACTCGTAACATTTTCGGGTAGGACCGTAGCTCAGTGTAGTTTTCTTTGCGATTCTTGTAGGAGCGTTTACGCGCTCACCGGGGAGAATTACACGCGGTAACAAGCTGGCAACGATTCTAACTACTGTCCGGGCGTTGATATATGTGACGGAAAATTGTGGGCGAAGGGACGACGTGGAATACCAGAGAAAGAAGAAGAAGAAGAAGACGAAGAAGAAGAAGAAGAAGAAGAAGAAGAAGAATAAGAGGGAAAAGGAAAAGGAATGGAATAACAACGGTTAGGTTATAGGCGTTGGGGGCCCGGGGGGGGGGAGGGATCTTTTCCGCCAGAATGAATTTCGACCTTGGAAATAAAAGGAAATTATTTAGGACCAGCGAACGAAAGAAAAAATGATTATATTTACGAATTATTTCATTTGTCTCGGGTATTCTAATTAGAGGCGGTTATTTCTAATCCCACGTCGTCCTCGTCGTTTCGTTGCCCCCGCGTCTCTTAATCGAGACGAGGAGGAACGCCGCGCACGGCCAGCAGCAACGAGCACCGAACGAACGCTCCGCTCGCTGGCGGTGCAACGGGCCACGCTCTAATTGCATTACGGAAACATGAGTTTCCCTCGGTGAAATATATCACGAAACTTATCGCGCAACGAAGAAATTGCCGTGGTGCTTCGCATGCACTCTCTCTCTCTCTCTCTCTCTCTCTCCCTCTCCCTCTCATATTCTCCCGTTCTCTTTCATTCTCTCCGAAGCGCAAGCTTGGATCCGCCTACGTGCAAGCCCCTCGTACCTGACCACCCACGCCAGAGCCTTACCTTCTTCGTACCTGTCCTACGTACATTTTCTAACGCTATTGCCGCGGCCATCTAGATCAGCCATGATTGAACGTAATCGCGAATACCGACGATATATCTCGTTCTAACGAATATTTCTAACGTTGATATATCGAACACCAAACGTTCCTCGTGACGGTGATCGTCGGTCCTTGGTCGGGACCGACGGTAAAATCCCGTGCAAGCTGGTAGCGCGAGCCAAGAAACGATTTAGACGAGTAACGTAAGAGATGAAGGAAAATAGATATGCCGTGGAAGCGTCGAATAGGTCGGCTCGATCTTAACGAAATACGAGCTAAGCGAAAGCTCGAAAGGGCATCATACGGGGGCTTTTCTCCCTCTGCTCGTTGAACGGCCAAAGATCAGAACGTTCAAATCCTCTGCCAAAAATTCCAAATCGACAACCACCGCCAAGAGTTTACGCTAACACGCTTTTCCCGTAATTGCGGAAACAAGAGAAAACGAGGAACGGATGGAGAGAGTTCTCTCTACGTGTGAAAAATTCGTTAAGTGTCTTTCGGGGGCCGAGTGCCTTACCGCGCGGGACTTGATTTGTGCTCAATTACGCTCGTCGCGGACCAACATTCCGCCTTCTCTTTTCCTTTTTTTTTTTTTTTTTTTTTCTTATTTTCTCCCATCGTCCTCGTTCCCTCTTATTACTCTTGCCGAGAGAAAGAGAAAGAGAGAGAGGGAGAGAGAGAGAGAGAGAGAGAGAGAAGCCGAAGAACACGATTTTATTTATAAATGCGTGCGACGAACCACCCGCGTCTACGTGGCGTCGCGAAATAAGGAGAACGAGGAGGAATTTCGAGGAGACGAAGGAAAGAGTAGGACGCGGCGAGCGATTCGTTTCGCATTTTATATACGCGCGTGAAATCGACCGCCACCTCCGGCTCTTCCTTCTCTTTCTCTCTCTCTCTCTCTCTCTCTCTCTCTCTCTTTACCCTTTTTCTTTGAGAGTCGCCTCCATCTCGCTGATTCCTCTTCCGTTAGAACGAAACGATACGGACCGTAACACTCGGATTATTTCGATCTTTGCTCCTTCTAAAGTTAGCCGAAGAGATTACCACGTCGCGACATGCTTCTCTCGCGTCCGAGAGAGAGAGAGAGAGAGAGAGAGAGAAGAGAGAGAGAAAGAGAGAGAGATGGAACAAAAGGATAGAGTCCTCCTACCGACGAGTTTAAGGGATAAAGGGACCAAGTTGCAAGGCGCCTAAATATTGTCGCGAGTAAACAAGGGACGTGATGGTGGGGGGATAGGGGAGAGGGAGGGTGCCCCCTTCTTCGTAATTCGGATACTGGCGCAGGTGCCACGCACCAGAACATCTATCAAGATAGGAAGATAGAAGGCTCGAAGGGAGACTGGAAAAAGGAGGATGAGAAGGGGGTTCGGGGGATAGGAGGGGGGTAGTGTCGAGGAGAGATTGCCGAGCAGTGGTCTACGTTCGAGGATCAACCCGAAGAAACGGGGATTTCGCGAGACAGGAGAAACTAAGCTCCTCTTTTCCCTCTCTTAACCCTTTCCTACCTAATATCGAATCCTCGGGAATTAGTATTCTCTCTCTCTCTCATGAACGTGAATCCATCGGAGCTTTCGTAGCCTATGTCGCTTCTCATTCCTGATTACGGATCGATCGACGTAAGTCGTCCTCGATCGGAATACGTTCTAAATACACGCGAACTCAACGGGACCGCACTAAATTACGGGCCGGGGCTAAATCGCGAGCCACGGTAAAGAGAGTCGTAAAACTTTTTAGCCAAGCAATTACGAGCCAACGAGACTTATCTTGTAGCAATCTTTAACGCAACCCTTTTCTTCTTTCCTTTATTTATTTTTTTTTCTTTTACTGCTTTCTTTCTTTCCTTCCTTCCTTCCTTCTTTCTTTCTTTCTTTCTTCCTTTTTTTTTTCTTCGCTCGCACGCAGAGAGAAGGAGCGAGCGAGATAAAGAGAGTGAGAGAGAATTTTTTTTACATATAAGTCGTCCAATAGATCCACATATCTTCGGTATAGGGTCGTGGGGAGATCGAAAAAAAAGGTCGTTCGTCGTTTGCCGTCCGCACAAAGACGGCGAGTTTCGTAACTCGTTTCGAGTATCCTCGAGAAATATCCTTCGTGCTGCCTACGCTAACGACGTTTCGAGCGTTTTGCTCGGCTAAGAATGCAAGTCTATACCGAGTGCATCGTATAACTTGATAACTCTTACTTATTTCAATGCAAAAAGAGAAAGAGAAAGAGAAAGAGAGACATATGGTCCATGCGAAGAAGTTTATATCCGCGAGAACATCTCGAATGAGTTTTTTTCTTTTTTCCCCCCTCAAGAATGAAAATTCTATGTAAAAGCGTTTAATGCTTTTATCGGCCGTAAAACTTTTATTACTAGGTACGACTAAACTTTTCCGCTTAGAAAATACAAGTCGAAGGACAAGCCGTAGGAACGCCTACGAACATGTTTAAAACTGTCCTTCTCCGTATCTCAGGTAAAATAAAATGGACGAAGGAAGGAAAGAATAAAAGAAATGGGAAATAAAAATGTAAGAAAAAAAGAAGAAAAAGGTAACGAAGGAAGCAAAGCTAAAAGTAAATTCGGAAGGACGTGGAGGAGATAAGGGTAAAGTCAAAAAAAAAAGAAAAAAAGAAAAGAAGAAAAGAAAAAGAAACAAAAAAAAAACCAGAAGAAAGAAAAAGAGAACTAAAAAGTAAAAAAAAAAAAAAAAAAAAAAAACGGAGTTGATTCGTGCACCACGGCACGTCCGTTCGATGTGAACGCCCACCGACTCGCGTCGGTCGTACTTTGTACTCGCGTGATTGGCGCGCTGAAATAATCAGCTTGTTGTCGAGCGTCGCGGCCGAGCGTGCACGGCTCGTTTCGTTTGATGTACGGCTGTAATTTCAAAGTGTCTGGAATTCACGTGTATGACACGTTCGCGTCGTACTGTGTGATTCGAGCCGGCCGCGCGAATCCTTTCTCGAAGAGAAAGGGAAAGGGTAGAGAGAGAGAGAGAGAGAGAGAGAGAGAGAGAGAGAGAGAAAATTTTTTTCCCTTTCTTCCCGCGACACGCACGTCGTAAAAAGAACGAGGAACGGCTTCAAAGATAAGCCGAGTGGAAACCTTATCGCTGCAGATCGACTTGCCTTCTATAGTTTCGTAACGCCTGACGATTATTACTTTACGTTGTCGAGCCACGGCGATACCACGTATCTCTCTCTCTCTCTCTCTCTCGTACAGAAAAGAACGAAAAACAAAAAACAAAATAAAAAAAAAAAAAAAAGGAACAAGAACATGTGACTCGAACCATTTCCATAATCGCTCTATTAATTACATAAGGATATGATATAGATAAATCAAATCTCTCACTCACCAATTATTAACTTGAAGAATCGTCAACCCCGTGTCCTGTGCCAGTTGTTTCTTCTGATCCTCCGAGGGGTATGGATGCTGTAAACAAGAAGAAAAAGATATTCAAGAATTTAGGTCAATGTCCGTCCTCCCGTGGATTCGTCGCGAATCGTTACCGTCACGAGTAGAAAATTTTCATTCCGCACGTACGGCCCTGAGAGCGTTTTACGTTCGATCCGGACGCTTAATGAACGCAACAAGGTAAGAATAAACGTTCCGTGAAGGCGCGCATCGCGCTATTTCGCGCGTCTACTCCGAGTGATTTACAGGGCACGTGCACGCTCTCTCTCTCTCTCTCTCTCTCTCTCTCTCTCTTTCTCTCTCTCTTTCTGTTTCTGTCTATCTATCTTTCTCGCTCTATCTTTCTTTCTCATCCACGAGGACAATTTCTACCTACGCGAAAAGGGGGAGAAAGAAAGAGAGAAAGAAAGAAAAAGAGAGAGAGAGAGAGAGAGAGAGAGAGGGAGGGAGGGAGAAAGAGAGAAAGATGCCTGGAGCGTTGCGAATGTCAGGACGCACCTGCGAAAATATTATTTATTACCGACTAACAACAACAACAACGACGACGACGACGACGACGAAGACGATGACGACGGCAAGGATAACGTCGACGACGATGAAAAAGGAAGGCTGGGAAAAGGAGCTGGAATGAAGGAAGAGAGATAGAGAGCATTTGAACGTAGTATATCCGACTCTCGGCAGGACAAGACAAGACGCCCAAGTTTTATCATGTTGTTGCATCAGTGCAGATGCGCGCTTCCGCGCTCTCGGTGCTCGTCCTTTTTGAGTACAGGAAAGATCGTACTCTACTTCTTTCGTATTTTCCTTAGATTAGATAGAAAGGGAGAAAGAGAAAGAGACAGAGAAAGAGAGAGAGAGAGAGGGGGGGGGAGGGAGGGAGGGAGACGGAAGGAATTTTACGAGACAGCGATGTAAAATTACGAGGAGTCAGATGACGGAGACATATGTAGAACGTCAGGAGACTTTGGAATAATAATTTACTCGTCGTCTAAATAAAGAAAGATCGCTCGAAACTAAAACTGAATTTTTTTTCTTTCGTTTTGTTTACTTCTTTTTTTTTTCTTTTTATACGTTCATATTAATACCGTTCACGCTTCGTAAAAAAAAAAAAAAAAAAAAAAGAAAAAGGTTCGATTGTTTGATATTAGAGTATCATTTCTATCGTTTATAAAAAGGAAACAAGCGAGAATTTCAAAAAGCAAAGGATCTAAGGCATAAAGGAAAGATGGGACACGACGACGCTGTGTTTCAGGAAGCGGGCCGAGTCACGGTTAAAACGAAAGCGAGCGTGTGTCGCGAGTTTACGGTGAAATAGGAGGTGGATGGATGAGGGATGGCCTTCTCGGATATTCCATCGTTCTTGCGGCACGGCTCCATAAATTCGTGTATAAATCTGGACGGTTCTCGTGCGGGGAAGTTACTGCGGGCATTAATTTTGCACTTGCGGCCGGCCGTACGCGCGTCTTTCGAACGTTCTTGCTTGCTCGCGGGTGACGGCCAAGACGCGTATCTACTTACATACCTCTATGTATATATATATATATATATATATATATATATATATATATATATATATGAACGTATGTATGTATGTATAAGTACATACGTACCGCGATCTCTCGAAGGAAAGATACCAGACGACTTTTGCACGCGCGCCTTCACGTCAAACTACGCCGAAAGCTATGCTCTCTCTCTCTCTCTCTCTTTCTCCTTCTCCATCTCTTTCTCTCTTTCTCTCTCTCTCTATCTCTCCCTCTCTTTTCCTTGTATACCTCGTTATTCGCGAGTACGACATTAACCTTCCACATTTTCACGAATTCAAGGACGAAAATCCCGATTCTTTATGTTCCATTAAATTAAAGATTAATTTTTATGATATCTTAAGAGATACGAAAGATAAGAAACACAAATCCAAAATCATGAAGGTATTAATCGTGGATATAGAAGCGAGATCGTGACTACATCTCCATTTCAGTGTGCGTATTCGCGTCAGCGGCCTTTAAAAGCGGACATAAAGGCAACCTTAACCGCATCGAGTGTGCAACAAAACGCGCATCGGAAGCAATACACCGTAGATACATATACATATACATATACATATACATATACCGTTGGTGTAGTAGGAGAACGGGCCGAAGGGTATCTCGTTTACGCAGAAAAGCAACGCGAGAGAGCGTGTAACGCAAGCGGCCGAACCGCATCATATTTTTACATAATTAGCACGTGGTGCTCGTGGTATTAGGTTGCCCCGTCGTTACTTTTTGCCGAGGCCTGTGGTATTTTTGGAAACCGCCGTGGGCCTCGACGTACCCCCATCCCTCTCGCACTCACTCTCTTTCTCTCTCTCTCTCTCTCTCTCTCTCACTCTCTTTCTCTCGATCCTGGTATATCATGTTTCTTGGAGGCGAGCCATACCGTACATCGTACACTACGGGAACGTGGCTCTATACCCTCTTCCAGCACCACCCGAAAAGCCCATTGTGAGTCGGCTGCGTGTATACGCGATCCGAGCGATTCTTATCCTAATTAAATCGGCGGAGTGCATTGTCTGGGCGTAGAATTTCTATCGGATCTCGTCTCTACCGAGTCTATATACATATGTACATACCTCTATATATATATATATATATATATATATATATATATATATATATACGTGTGCAAGGAAAGAGAGATAGAGATAGAGATAGAGATAGACAGAGACAGGGACAGAGAGAAAGAGAGAGAGAGGATATCACGAAGAGGAGGATCGAGAAGCTGCTGCCGTAAAGTACCTGCTATCGGTAACGGTACCAATGGAGAACCACCCCTTTTGCTCTTTCCTTTCGAAAACACACGAAGCTTCAGTTAAAGAATTGTTTTCTTTGTTTCAGAATGAGAGAGAAATACAGAGAGGGAGAGAAGGAGAGTAAAAGCTTTTCTTTTTCTTTCGATTCAGCTTTCGTTGGTGTATGCATAAAACAATCAAGATAATTGTTGATGCTTCCTGGGGTCTGCCTGTTTTCCACTTTCCTCTCCCCGAGAGAGCTGCGGAGAATGACGTTGGAAGGAATGAAAGAGAGAGAGAGAGAGAGAGAGAGAAAGAAAGAGGGAACGCAGAAGCTATCCAATTACATTGAAAACAATAGTCTTAAGTGCTCACAGCGGTCCGTTCTGGGCCACCCTCGACCCCTACACCATCGGTCCCTACCACCGAGGGTTCTCTCTCTCTCTCTCTCTCTCTCTCTCTCTCTCTTTCTCTTCTACAACCGGTGTATCAAAGTGACGTTTTATTCCCGATAGTGAGTGAATATGATCGTAAAAAGTTATTATACTTTTCATCAAGTTATAAATACTATCGGATAAAGATCACGAATTAATATCCCATTGGAATTTTCATTCTACGAGAGGCAATTTGATCACTCTAGAAATCGTAGGATAAAGATACCATTCCTGGAATAAAGTTCTTGGAATAAATGCGATCTCTTCTCGAGCGAGAGGATCACCGGTAGCTATGTAAAAGGAGTCGTAGAGAGAAAGAATAGGGAGATAGAATCGGGAGGATGAGAATACACGAAGAAGACGAGGGGCAGACGGTCTAGTCGGTGGCCAAACAAGCGATAAAATGAAAATGAGCGGTAAAAAGACAATATGAAAACCATTTGGGTCTTTTTCTCTCTTTCTTTCTCTTCTCTCTCTCTCTCTCTCTCTCTCTCTCTCTCTCTCTCTCTCTCTCTCTCTCTCTCTCTCTCTAGAGTTCAGGGTGGAAACGAGCGAGGCGGAAGCAAAGCTAAGTGTGTAAATGAGTCCGTAGTTTAGCCCGATTGCCTCGAGACGACCCCTTTTCGCGGTACGCTATCCTCATCCACGTTTCCTCGACGCTTCACCACGAGAGACGGTAGCAACGCAATATCGGAATACTTTTGCTCTTTTTTAAAAGTTCTAACGGGCGTTTCGGACGATTGATTTCTTAAACGATTTCGCGAACGACGTGATTATTTATCTTCGATAAACGAGTTTAGGTATCGTGAAGACGACGAATCCTCGTTCATTATTACTTTCGATTTTCTAACGCGAGCCGTTCGATTATTTTCTTTTATTTCTTTTTTCGAAGACATCTCGAATCGGGATAACGATAGGGAACACATCGTCCAGCGAAATCAGCGAGACGAGCATTTTTCCTGGTAAACTCTAACGACTTGAATCGATCGAACCGAAAACGGTGGTCCCCGTCGTTGGATGACAATTTGCTGGCTCGAACGAACGCGTGCTGCGTCAGGTCGTCGATGTCGAATGGGCGGTGCAACGTAGGACCTCCGATGTGTCTCCTCGTGTCCTTCGTCCGCTGTCGTTTTGGGTATCCCCCTACGGTAACCAGGCTTCTCGTTGCCGAATGACACGTCGATGACGACCGTTGCTGACTCCGACTAACGAGCGGGGCGTTGGGGGCGTGGGAGCCAGCAGAGATCGCGCCTCGTCATCACGCTCCTCCGACCACGTTCGCGTCCTCATCCTCGATCTCCTCTCGTCCTCTACCTTCCCTCCATCGACCCCGAGCATGTTTCTATCAAGAGCTACAACCGTCCTTCCTACTATCGAGTGTACTCTCTCCCTCCCCTACCCAACGATCCTTTCTTCCTTTACGGCGAACTTTTCTTTCTTAACTTTTTTCTTCTTCTTTATTTTTTACGACTCCTCCTATTATCCCTAACTGTCAGATCGGACGAGTTCTTGTCCGTTAACTCCTCTTTGATCGCGTTGCAGATAAATTTATACAATTAAGAACGATCGAAAGCATTTAGAGCTCGTCCGACGAGCTCTAACCTCACCCCGGGGAGGGACGGGGGAGGGGGAGGGGATCGAATAAACGTTAAAAATCGACAGCTATCAGAGCCAACGTAATCATCTTCCTAATAGAAGAGGATTTCACAATGACAAAGAGGTCCTACGTAACCGGGCCGATGGCCGATTGTGAAGGAAAAGCTTTCTCTCTCTCTCTCTCTCTCTCAGTGTGTGTGTGTGTATGTGTGTGTGTGTGTGTTCGCCTCTCTACGATCGTAGCCGACGGGAAACGGACGATTGTCTGGAATGGATTTCGCAGTGGGATTACCTTAGCCGAGCAATTTGACGGAAAAGGAGATCCGCTCGTTGGCGACGTGAGAATCGAGATGGAGAAAGCGAAAGGTGTTGGATGAGGACGAAGCGCCGAGGGGTAAGAGAAAAAGGAGGGAGGATAAAATAGGCGACGTCAGCGCGCCAGTCATCCCTAATGCCTTCATTCCATCTGTCCTCCCATCCTTCCAACCTTCTCCTCTACCTCTTCATCGGTTGATAGATATACCAGGCATTTCCATGAGCGGCTATAACTTCGTTACCACCTCCGGGAGTGGGTGGCGGGGTGGGTGGGGGGGGGGAGGGTTGGTTATTCAATTTTACCCTTAAAATCCTCTAATGTGCCGTTATTGCAAAAGGCCGTGAGAGAAATCAGAGAGGGAAGAGAGTAATGGCTCGACGCAAAGTGGAAGAGGAACCACCAACGGGATTTCCTTTAAGACGGAACCGACGAGTGAACGAACGAACGAACGAACGAACGAACGAACGAACATTTTTTTTTTTCCCCTTTTTACTCTATCCTTCCCCCTCTACCTTCCCATGAAACACTTAGAATTTCGCGTGTAACGTGCGATTCGAATTCCACCGGTGAAATATCGACGTGCTCGAAAGTGACATAGACGGCCGTTCGCTCGCTCGTACGCGCGCGCGCGGCCCACACACACACATACACATAAAGAGAGAGAGAGAGAGAGAGAGAGAGAGAGAGAGAGAGAGAGAGAGAGAGAGAGAGAGATACACATATACATGGTACACGCACACACGCACGCACGGAAACACCGTCAATGTTGGTTCTCGCGCGTAATTACGAGCGAAACACAATGGAATGTATGGAGGTATGCGCGAGAACAACGCGCCTCGAGCAGCATGCCAGACTAAGCCGATACGAGAGATAAGCCGTGCCCGAAGATGGTATGCGACCAGGATACATCCACTGACTGCTGGTGGATGTACCTGGCAAACATGGACGAATATCGTTCGGAGATCTGCTTCGTCATCACGAGAAACGCATTGCTTTAGTGTCCTAACCTAGCATTTTCTTATCCGGAAACGAGATTATCTAAGGATGAAATATATCAAACATTTACGTTGCCAGTGCGCCACGACAGATATATATCCATCGAATTGATCATATATAGGTTTTATTTCCTTAATATTTGAAGATTTGAATATTTGAAGATTTGTGGATTTCGAGAGCTCGAGAGACTTCTTTTTCTTTCTGGTGTTTTTTTTATTTTTTTCTTCTTTAAGAGAAAGAGAGAGAGAGAGAGAGAGAGAGAGAAAGAACGAAAAAACACAAAGAGGAGACATTTAAAGGGTAGGAAAATCAGGACGAAGGGCAGTCGTGGAAATCGATGGAGTCGATTTGGAAGGACGTCGAGGCTGTAGGGCGTGGCCGAAGCGGGTCTCTGTGACACGGGCACCTCAATCACTACGCGACGCCAGAACCTGTCATTATCACGCGGGGTCCTGTCTAACGCGTGGGGTCCGAGCACATCTACGAACACCGACGTCCGATCGTTTCCTATCGTTCGTGTGTTTCTCGCACGTTCGAGGTCTACGTTGCGTTCACCTAACCGTCCTTTCGTCTCTCTCACTCATTCTCTCTCTCTCTCTCTCTCTCTCTCTATCTCTCTCTATCTCTCTTTCTCTCTCACGATCCACCAACGCGATTCGATGGATCATGGTCAAAGGGAAGGACAGGCTAAGGCTCCCTCTTCCTCCTCCTCTCCTCCTCTTTCTCCTTCTCATCCTCTTCTACGACCATTGACCTCGGCTACTACCAACCTCCAGCTTTGTCTCCCAATTCCATTGATTAGGCCTCGCTCACCCATTCCCGGGATACTACTTTCCTATACGAGCGCCAATAGATAGAACCGATCGAAGCTCGCTAATGAAACGACTGACGAGTGACCCCGGATTTAATCTTCCACTTCTACTCGAAGGCCTTGCCACAATGAATGACCGAAAGACTTATTTTTCTTACGTAGTGTGTGTATATATATATATGGTCAGTTTTACCGAAGAAAAAATTTAGTTAATATAATAATATAACAAACGATAAAACGACGAAAAGTAGAAAGAGGATAGATGAAGAGAAAGAAAGACAGGGATAAAGAAAGAAAGAGAGAGAGAGAGAGAGAGAGAGAGAGAGAGAGAGAAACGAGAGAGAAACATTGCGATAGACGTAAAACGTCATGTCTCTTTCTCATTTAATTTAACTTTTGCATTTTTTCCTTTTCTTTCCACATTATCGAACCGAGTGGATATGGATAATAAGGTAGCCCCAAGGTTTCGAACATTTTGCTCGTTTCCGAATCGATTTCGACAAGGACGATGGGTAACTCTTCGAAGGAAGCAGAAAGTTTTCCGAGTTCGCTAATGAGAGAGACGAATACGGGCTTCCTTCCTCCCGTCCGACTTTTAGCTGAGCTGTCAATCGGTACAGAGCCGCGCCTCGTGACTTGTGGGAATCGGGATAATTATAACGTTTCCGTCGTAGTTTAGATACGGAGCTGGGCGTAATGGTGAAACCTCCTCCTCCTTTCCTGAAGGGCCCTCGGGCGGCAATTCCACGCTCATGCTCGCACCGCTACCCGGCAATCATCCCCAGTCAGTCTTTCAGTCAGTTCCGTTCCTATTTAATTATCCATTTAAACCGTATAATCTTCTCCTACGGGCCGGCCGATTCACTACTCGTGCCGCTCGATTTTCTCTCTCTCTCTCTCTCTCTCTCTCTCTCTCTCTTTTGTCGAATCGACAACAAGGACGAATGCTATCGGATTCTACGAATACAATAGGGGAAAATTAGATGGACGTATCTTTAAATATCATGGACGATTAAACGCACCTTGAACGTACGTATCTCAGAGAGAAAGAGAGACAGAAACAGAGAGAGAGAGAGAGAGAGAGAGAGAGAGAGAATAAAGTTACATTTGACAAGCAATTTTTTTTACGAATTAAATTCGTTAACATAAAGTTTCGAAGTAGAGATTAGATGTCGTTCATTAGCTATCATATAGAGCCCTATTTCTATTGGGCCGAGTCGTATTCGCCACGTGACTCTCGACAAGTTATAAATTTCCCTCTCTCTCTCTCTCTCTCTTTCTGTCTCACGTACACACGAATGCACACATATATATATAAATTCTCTCTCTTTCTGTCTCATTCTCTTGTACTCGAATTTTAGGAAGCGTGGGAGTCCTGCAACGAGTACGCGAGACCGATCAGACCGTCGTTACCGGTATCGGTAACAAGGGTACGTTCCGTGCGAAGGGTCGTTTCATTGGAGGCTTTACTGTCGAGTCGGAGCTTCGACGTTTACCAGGATAACAGCCAGCACAGGATTAGAATCGTTTGGATCGGCTTGTACGTACAATCGTACACGCTTGTTTCCAAAGCAAACGTGTTTCTCGTAAGTTTCAGTCTCTACGATCGTAACGTTTCTGGCGATACGCGATAGATTCTAATATGGGTCAGGAGAGAATGTCCTTTGTGAAAATTTACATTAATTTCTTAGAATATTATTACCCTGGAACATGCATTTGTCACGTTGACGCCCTCGATGTTTCTTTCGTTCTTTCTTTCTTTCTTTCTTTTTTTTTTTTTTCTTTTTATTTGATTTATAAATCAGTAATCAGATTTGTAGGATGACGGTACGCGGGAGAAATTGATCGTTCACACTGAAAAAGGACTGTGTCGCTACTGGCGTCCATAGTAAAAAGCCATAGAAGCTTCGATCTCGATCTTCCTCGTGTCCTCTTACCCTAATCCAGAGGGCGTATAAACGAAATAGCTAGTTAGGTGATATTGGTATACGGCGTGTTGCGGCCGTATCCAATAGCATACATACAAATACGTTTTCGTCCTCGTCCCATGCAGAGACGTTGTACGATAGAGAACACCATGCTCGGAGACCCTTCCACGTTTAGTGTCAATTTATTCGGGATTCCTGAGATTCCGTAGGCTTTGCCTAGCGCGATCAGCCGTGCCCGTTTGCATAATATCGTATTTATTTCGTCTTGTAACCGGGCGTGCGAGCCCTCTTTACTCTTTCGCCAACCCTCGTGCAACTCTCTCTTCTCCTCATACTCCTTCTCTCTCTCTCACTCTCTCTACCTTCTTCTTATTCCTCTCTATGTTTTCCCCTCTTTCGAGGATCGCTCGCGTGGCACGCTCAGCCTGTTCGTAGACACGTCGTTTCGACTCTAGCGAGTTTCACGCGAATGACGCCATATACGGGAACGTGGAATGGGCCATACGAGTTACAAGAAAATCCAGGAAGGTAGTAGCTCCCTTCTTCTTTTCTTTTTTTTATCTTTTCTCTCCTTCTCTCTCTCTCTCTCTTTTCTTTTCTTCCCTTTCCTGCTCTTTTCTCTTCTCTTTACCGAGGCAGCTTCTAACGCAATTTGGCTCGCGCGATATTGGATCGCTCGCGAAACCCTTCCCTTGAACGCTTCCGTTCTCCCTCGCCATACCGTTAAAACGAATTTTACGTCTTGAAATTCAGAATCTCTTACTTTACTTCTCGCTACTTCTGTATCTACGATGAACAAAAAGAATAGAAGAAATAAAAAAAAATAAAAAAAAAAATAAAAATAAAAGTAAAAACAAAAAGGAAAGTTAAAGAGTATTGGATGGAAAGAAAAGTGTGTCAGGTACGCGTTGATGCAAATGCGAGGATATCAAAACGCGAATGCGATAAAGAAAGGTTGAACGCGGTTCGTTATCGGTATTCGTTTCATGAATAAGCGTTCGAGCATCCGTATCCGAGTCCGAAGGAGCGGCCAAGTTCGATAAGGCGAATCGCCAAAGTCGTCCGGCTCGCTATCGCCAATATAGATACGCCTATATCCTACATAATCCTGCGAGTCGTATTAATTTGAATACTTAGGTCGCGCTTATGTACGTATACGCACATCGTTAAACACAAATCCGAACTATTTAATTCTTCCAATCTATTTTTGAGATATAGTAATAGTTGACAATTGATACGAATAACGTCGTTATCTCGTATTTAAAAGGAAACATAACAAATAATTATTGCCCCGTTGGCATCTCAATTATCGTTCGGTACGATTCAAAAAAAAAAAAAAAAAGTAAAGAGAAAAAATAAAAAGAAAAGTTACATACCTATCTACCTACCTACCTACCTATCGAAAGAAATCGAATAACCCTCAATTATTTCGAAGGATCATTTGAAGCTATGTAGTTCGTTAACGAATCGATGTACGAAGAAGAAAGGAGGCGAATTAAACTTCCTAACGGAGTTTAATATAATCCGCGAAAATCGACGTGTACCGTGAGGAAGACAAAGAAAAAAACAAATAAAGAGAAACAAAAAAAAAGAGAGGAAAGAAAAAGAAAATGCATGAAGAAACGGAGGCGCGTGCTTAACGAGGCCGCAAATGGAATTATGCAAATCGTTCAGCGTCCTCTCGGCGATCGGTATCGTCGTCGGAGTCTTCGTAGGTTCGCCAGGTACGCGGCGGTCCGATCCGCCGCGGAAACGAGGACGACAAAAAGCGGAATAAATAAGGTAAAGTAAAATGAAATTCCGTGCTCGTAAATCGCCATAAAGGTATGACGAAGGATCGGGACTTTCACGATCCGGTTACGATATTAACGTTGAGCTCGAACGAAACCGATCGTCGCCCGTTGGCGATCGTAAAATACAATATTCGTAATGAGAACGTTTGATAGCGGGTTTGGGTGTCCATGTGAGTGAGAGAGAAAGAAATGGTTAGGCAGCAATCGGGCAGAGCAACGTTTACAGAGACAGTGCCCATAAGCTCACGCGTCGAAGAGTTTGAGTGATTGACGCGATCGGATGGAACAGATCGTGATGCGCGCGTAGAAAAGTGTTGACCGCTCGTTCCGGGAACATACGTATGGCGACCAAGCCATTGACAGGTGCATAACGCTTTTAAACAAATAGGAACAAATTTCTCTCTTCCTCGTTCCTTCTATCGCTCTCTTTCATACATGTATATGTACACACTCTTTCGGTGTATCTATTTGTCTCTATCTCGCTTTCACCGACATCCTACTGTGCGCACGTACCGAAATGCATTTTTAAAGTTTACCCACGCGCGCCAATAAATATCGATACGCAACTATCTACGATCGTGACACGCGACGTACATACATATATATATATATATATGTATGTGTATATGTTTCTCTCTGTATGTATGTGTGTGCGTGTGTGCATATATATATATATATATAATGAAACTCACGCTTTTAAAGAGACAACGTTTCATATTTTTGAACCCGTGTTCATTCGAACTCTTTCTCTCTCTCTCCCTTTTTTTGAGTTTTTTAAAATGTCCGAACTCGAGTTAGATTTGATCCGTGACTAACGACATCTTCCGGTAGCAACGCACGCCACGAAAAGAGAATCGAATTATAACCGAGAACGACTTTTCGAAGGATCGATGATCCATCATTCGTTGTGAACGTTTGCTAACGCGAGGATGCACCTGTGCTCGAGTGAGATCCCACTCGGACAGGTGATTGTCAGCGCTTCGGGCGGCTCCCAGAAATCATGCCGCTGGTGCTTCGTTGTTTACGCGAGAAAAATTTGATTGGAATGCTCCGTTAATCGTGAATAAACTGTTTCCTTACAAGGATACACGGGCATGCAATCTTTATGGTATTTCATAATTAAACCGTTTGAGTGTCACGCAGGACGATTGCGCTGTTTACTTTTCACGTCGAAAAATGCCAGATCATTTCGGATCGCATGTTGCGCAATTGACGATGCGCTCGGGTTTATCGGCGTGCGTTGAAATAAGCGCTATCGCGCAGCTTCGCGTTTTTCGATATCAATTGATACAACCGCTAACGCGACGCTTGACACTTTTCGACAGGATTCTTTTTTTATTTTTGTTTTTATAATTAAATCAGGTATTTGCAATTTGTTTATATAAATATAACCGATCGTTAAAATGATCGATCGTATACGAGATAAATAAGTAACTATAATATTTCCTTTTCAATCGTTAATAAAATTATTATCGTTATTAAAATTGTTGTTGTTTAACGATAAGCTATTTTTTAGAACATTTTTAACATGGTGACATAACACATTATCAATTTCACGTCAAAGACTCTATCCAAAAGCATGGAATTATATATTATTTTATTTTACAATGATCATTGACGCACCCTGTATAAATTTTTCAATAATGTTTTATATCGTTGAAGATACGCACAAACAAACAAACAAACAAATATATATATATTTGATTTACATCTCATTAAAAACTTTTTGCTTCGAAGAAAGAAATTGTTTATAAAAATTGTTTGTAAAAAATTGTTTAATAATTATTACCGAAGCGATGATAAAATAGAAAAAAATTTTATCTTAAAAATGGTTCTTGTTTCAAATCTCCTCTGAGATTTTTTAGCTTTAGAGATATTCCCATTTAAGTAAAAAATCATTTACATTAATCTATATAATTTTGTCTTAATGGGCATTAACCTATTAACCCGCATAATTTCTTGGTATTTACTCGAGCCGTTCAGCTGCTAACGTAAACAAACTTTTTATCACTATAACTACATAGTACTACGTATGGCTTGCGTATTGCCGTGAATTATGAATGGTAATCTTTGGAAGACGATATCTTTGGAAGAAAAAATCGTAGAGACATGAAACCAAAATCATTTCAAATGGGAAAATTATTCTCTATTCGTTTGAATATTCAAATATCATATGGTATGGCGAAGAAAAATTTCGCGATTTTTTTATATCATATCTATTTTTCGAGCATAATAAATTAAAAAAAAAAGTTTAGCGTAACAGATTGAAAGCAAAAGTTTCGTTTTTAATCCATAATAACGTGTCAATTGGGTTACGGTTAAACGAGTAATATTTTTGACGTGATAAAATATAAATTCTTTAAACGAATAAATTTTGTAATGATTTTTAAAAAAGAAAAAAGAGAAAAAAAAGCAAATTTTCAATTTCGCAAAATATAAACTCCTTAACTCGCATGAAAAGCTTTAACTCGTATATACGTTTAACTCGTGTACGCTCTCGCGTATGTTATATGAAATATGTATCCTTCAATCAGAAATATCGTAAATTGGGAATCGAATTTATTCGAAAATTCGCATTCAAGAGCGCATAACGTCAAGCGTAACATATCGAGCGATAAAAAAATGACGGCTCATGAAATTTTACGAATCCATCACCCTCGGCGAATGGGTCTTGTTCGGCCAACTATCATAACACCATTGATTTTCATCGACGTAATCAGCAGTTTATCCTATCATCGCTTTTATCGTTGATCGTCGACGTTATATGACCGTCAACGAAATATACCAAATATTATCCCGTAAACGTCGCGGCTCACGACCCTTTTGCTGGATAACAAAATAAAAAAGAAAAACGGATAAACAAAACGAAACGCAAAATAAAATAAGAGAGAGAGAGAGAGAGAGAGAGAGAGAGAGAGAGAGAGATAATCGCGAAGAGAACATTGTTAAAGGACATAAAAGGGAAGACTTAAACGAGATACTTTTTAGCTTTCTCATTCGCGTATCGTCACGTTTCCAGTTGGCCCGCAAGAAAGTACATTGAACGACAGAGAAAAGTAAGTAGGAACAAAGGCAAGTAGAAAAAGAAAGAAAGAAAGAAAGAAAGAAAGAAGGAAGGAAGGAAGGAAGGAAGGAAGGAAGGAAGGGAAGGTGAATCGTCGTAACGAACAGCCGCTCCGTACCGCGCCGTAAAGGAAGTCGATTATTTCGCGATGCTCCCGGAGCCCTGTTGTCTCGGTCAATTAAGTTTGCGAAATTCTGCGGTGCACTGGAACACGCCGCGCCGCCATTCGTCGACTCGGCGCCATCGTCATCGTTCTCGTCCCCGTACTACTAGTCATCGTGGGCGATTCACGAGGCAAAAAGCAGAACCGTCGACGTCGTCATTATCGTTATTTAATATCCCGGTCATTAGCGCGTCCTGCCGTGCCACTCGAGAGTGTTGTTTATGTACTCATCCTGGGCTTTTAGCTCGCGCCGCGAATCCTTTCGGGACGATCGTTCCGCCGCGCTTTTTCTACGTATGTGTCCCTGTCTGTGTGTACATATGTGCGTGCGTGCATGCATCGTGAGTGTTGCTTGTTGAAAGAAAGAGAGAGCGAGAGAGAGAGAGAGAGAGAGAGAGAAGGAAAGATTATAGAGAGAACAAACGCGATGGGTTAATTATCGTTGTCTTGAATCGAGCCATACATTCGTCCTCTACCCTCCCATCTGTACGATCCACAAGGAGAAAAGTTATGTATCGGCTACCGGCGTGCGAGCGCCAACGCGAACGAGAGATCGTTAGCCCGAGAAAAAGAGATCATATCGAGGACCACGAGGAAAAAGGGAACTAATTCTCGAAGAGTTATTTCTTTTTCTTTCTCTCTCTCTCTCTCTCTCTCTCTCTCTCTCTCTCTCTCTCTCTCTCTCTCTCTCACTCGACTGTACCGTGAGAAACTTATCTTTTTTCTTTTTCTTCTTAATCCTACCTCAATGTAGAAAATATCGAGTTCTCGTGGATTCCTTAAAAATATTAAAATCAACATATCGAAGCTATTCACAGTGGTTGAACGCTTAAGGCTCGAGCGTAAAGCGTAGATTGACAGGCGGATATTTTTATGCGAAGCCCCATTCGATAATCCGCGCGCTGTTTTATGGCTGCCGCCCGAGGTGACGTCACACGAATAACGCATGAATTTCCACTATCCCTCGTTGTTGGCGTACGTTCGCGTCGACTCCGACGCGACTGTGTACGTGATTCGGTGAGAATGCGAAAGAGAGATAGGAGAGTGAGAAAGAGAGAGAGAGAGAGAGAGAGAGAGAGAGAGAGAGAAACACACGGATTCGAAATTTAGCTCTCGCCACCCATTACGTTCCTTCTCATGCTTTCTCTCTCTCTCTCTCTCTCTCTTCCTCTCTACCGTTTTTACCGTCCTGGTTATTGACAGATGATGCTTTTCCACGATCGCGATACGCGAACGAGCTCTCTGCGGTTTACCACCGAGCCGATATAAACGTGCGATAATACGCGACTCGACGATCACTGTTGTTGGATATTCCAATAGAATATTATCCAGAAAATTAGGATCCGTCTCGAGTAGCATTTTATCGACGTAGAGGAGGAGAGAGAGAGAGAGAGAGAGAGAGAGAGAGTGAAAGAAAAAAAAAGGTAATGTCATAATCCTTTCGAATTTCTTTCTTCGTTAATTTATCGTATGGTATATTTCAAAGTGATAATTTGTAAAGGGACCAACCAAGGGTCTAATAAGAAGGAGAGGGGGCCGGGCGGGCAGGCGATCTTTCGAAACCGCGATCATAATTTCTATGATCATGTGTAACGTGGACGATCGTTCAGAATGTTTGGCCGAACAAGCTCGAGATCCCCGAGACGATTCATAGGTACCCTGCACCTGGATCGAGAATTCGAAGACGCTGGCAGGTGTTCGTTAGTGGTACGCCCTTTTATCTTACGACTACAACCCGAAAGAGAATGATCCTTCCTTCCTACTTGATCGATCCCTTTTCTTACGTACGATGTTTATCTATCGTCGTAGACGATATAAAATTTCCGTCCCTTTTTTTTTTTTTTTTCTTTTTTATCATCAATTTTTCTTTGAATAATTCCTTTCGAACGAATGTTTCTCAGACGCGAACGAAACGATTAGTAAACCTGATTAGAAACTAAAATTCAATTGCATATATATATATATATATAAATGTTCGATCGTTCTTAATCTACTTGGTATCATCGAGATTGCTCGAAAAGCAACAAAGGTATTCGTCGTCGTCATCGTCATTATCGTCGTCGTCGTCGTCAGAACGAATGGCAGTAACGCAGTGGCTACCTGAAACTATTCACAGCGCGGATACAGAGGCTCTCGCGTGTACCAGCCCATAGGTTTGTACCAACAGACGTGATACAGAATATATGAATAATAATGGCTTAGCTGTATCGCGAAATCCACCGGCACGGCTCGTCGTCGTTGATTCTCTCTCTCCCTCCCTCCCTCTCTCTCTCTCTCTCTCTCTATGTCTATCTATCTATTTATCTGTCTATTTCACTCACTCTACTCCCTCATGTCATCCTCCTCTAACAGTCAGCCCATACTACAACGCTTTGGGACAGCTCTGAGAGGTATGATACAGCACGAGACCGCGATACGTCGCGATTCGCTCTGATTAGCGACTATCTGTAATAACGATACCCATCTAGCGTACCTCCGATACGATCAAAGACTAACTCTGTCTCTCTCTCTCTCACTCTCTCTCTCTCTGTGTGTAACGTCGACCCTGGACGTTGGTTGCGTTGTTACATTTTCAAGAAATATGATTCGAAAAGGGAAGGGATCTCAGAGATATCCAATTCGCCTCATAAATAACGAGGGAACTTCAATTTTTTTTTGCCTTTTATCTTTTTTATTTTTTTTTTTTTTTACAAAAACGAAATTAGTACTTTCGACGATTCTAAATCCATTTGTTGAGAGAAAAGAAAAATAGAAACAAAAAGAGAAGGAATGGAAAAAAAGAAGATAAAACGAAGAGAGAAGTGTTATATATATATATATATATATATATATATATATATATATATATATGTATGTATAAAAAGAGAAAAAAAGAGGAAAAAAAAGCAAGTCTCTCCCTTATAGTGCGGCGAGTCCTCAAAGTGGCCGGGCATGATCGATGCGGGCAATCGTCCGTTCGATTTTTCAGAGTATCCACGCTCCCCTCGCTTTACGTTCTTCTCTATCTCTCTCTCTGGCACACAAGACCCATAAGATATATTATGGTACGAAGTGTTATAAATACGGTTTATAGAAGCGTGCAGCACACGCGGTGCATTAATGCGGCTGATTGCCCGTACATCACGATGCGGCTCTCTCTCTCTCTCTCTCTCTCTTTATCTCTATCTCTCTTTCTCTTTCACCAGCTATATACACACACTCCCCCTATATTATATACTATCTAGTACTATACCTGTCTCCCTTACACATTCGCGATTTTACGGGATAGACGGTTAGTTACGGGGCAGTGGTCGCGAGCTTTATTAAAATATTAGGTCAACCCCGTTCGAAGATTATAGAATGCATATCGAACGACTATCGAAAATTTCCTTCTCTTCTAATCTACGTCCTCCGTCGTTGGCTATGGTGTCGACTAACTCTCGAAGGCTCGAAGGGCCCGAAGGTGCGAGCATCGAGTTCGAGTTTCGCGAAGGGGTGAGGCAGAAGATGGCTCGTTACGAGTATCCTTTCACGGACCCCTAAGTGGACGTCGAGTTCGTTAGAGAGGCCCTTCCATAAGATCGCGGAAGATGAACAGGGTGAAGGCGGGAGATGCATGGGCTCGTGTTTCCACAAAGAGATATGGCTCTCGCTTAGACTCCAATGAGCCGCGAATCGACCTCTCTCTCTTTCTCTCTCTCTCTTTCTCTCTCTCTCTTCCTCCTCTCTATATATTTTTTTCTCTTATACCTTTAACGGTACATTTTTATATTCGAAATTTTTATCCTTCTTTCTCTTCTTTTTTCTTCCTTCCTTCCTTCCTTCATACCATTCATATTATATACTTTAATTTCATCCTTAGTGTTCTACGTAACGCGTTAATTTATTACAAAAGCATTGCTCGCCCACGAAGTTAACGTCTCCAAGGATAGAGCCTAAAGGCACAATGACTAAGCGTTTCCTATTCTCTCTTTCTCTCTCTCTCTTTCTCTTCGTTTATCCTTTCGACTCGCTTGTCTCCACGATCCTTTAGTCACTGGAAAGTGACTTAGACGAGCGATAAAGTATTATCGGGTACGTACATACGTACGGTGCGTGGGTACTTACTAATATAGAAAAAAAAAAAAAACAAAAAACAAAAAAAAAAGAAAATAAACAAAGGAAGAAAAAACAACGAAAAAAGGAAAGAAAGAAAAGGACGACACCGGGGAAAAAAATATGATATTATAATTCGCTACATAGTAACAACACGTGAAAAAGCCCTATGTATGTATGCATCATCCTCATCCGGAAATTACTTCCTACTTTGTGTCTCCCTTAGAAACGGGACGTACTCGCGAATCTATATGAATTATGGGTTAGTGAATTTAAAACGCAATGGGAAGGGTGGGTGGGAGGGGGGGTTGGACACGAGAGGAATCAAGTCAGAGTCAGTTACTCGCAAAATTCGCGTAGTCGACGTTTAATGCCAAGACTGTGTCTAAACGTTTGATACATAGGCTGGTATCTGGTAGCAAGGCATGTTACCGTGGACCCCGTCGTGTCTCAACATTTTCGTTTACACGAGCGCTAATCGCAAAGGCAACTCTTCGTCGTCGTCGTCGTCGTCGTCGTCGTCGTCTTCGTCGTCTTCGTCGTCTTCGTCGTCTTCGTCGTCTTCGTCGTCACTACGCTCGTCGTAGCCGAACCCACGACGCCTCCACAGCCAAGTGCCAAAACGGAAATAGAAGACTCGCGTGGCCCTCCTTTTCCTCCCTCGCCATGCCGTTTTTTTTTTCTTTCTTCCTTTTTCTTTTTCTTTTCTTTTTTTTTTTTTTTTACCTTTTTGTTTGCGGGTACGCGCGAGACCGAGAGCGGAAATATTTCTTTCGTGCACGGTGGACTCAACGGAAGAGACTAATTTCGTTTGAAATTGCGAACTCTAACGATCATTCGGTTATCTGTTCTACGTAATAATACTTTGAAACATTAAAGAGTATGGTCAAAATGAAAAAGAAAAAGAGAAAAGAAAAATGAAATCAACCAATTTTGTTATAACTCTATCATTTTTTTCTCCTACTTTTTTGTTTTTGTTTTGTTTTCATTCGTTCATTTTTCTTCAATCCACAACCGCACATATATCATAGATTCACGTCACTTTTTTCTTCCCCCCTTTCCTCCCTTACGTTTTAAAACAAAACCCTCAGGAGAGAACGCACGAAATTTCTTCTCGAGACTCGTTGGCGTGGAAGCCCGAAGATGGCAGGACGAAGTGGTTCGAATAAAAAAATATGAGCGCGCTCGGTTGGCAGCAGACGCGGTGCCCTGAGGCGCCCGTAAGTATGCCCTAAGTGCATTTAACGATTATTTTATATTAACGGGTGAATTTATTAGCGGCCTCCATTATCGGGGGGTTCGGTTGAGACTACTCTCTCCCTTTCTCTCTCTCTCTCTCTCTCTCTTTTTTCTCTCTCAAGTATGCTTTTGGCCTTACCGAAGTACGAAGAAGTGTACGCGAGAGAAAGACAAAAAACAGAGAGAGAGAGAGAGAGAGAGAGAGAGAGAGAAAGGAAAAGACTAGTTGAGTTAACACCAACCTCCGGTGTCTTTATCTCGAGGCGGTGGACCGCCTTTTGTTTCACCTCGAAGGTCCCTGAATACTTCAGAAGGCGTCCAGCCTCGTAGTGATATCGACTACCCTCGTTAATTCACGACTCTCCACCGCAACGTAAATTCATTTACCTTCTAACACTACGACCCACCTTTTTCTTCCTTCCTCTCTCCTTTCTTATTCTCTTCTCTACTTCTACTTTTTTCTTTTTTCTCTTCTTCTCTTTCTCTCTCTCTCTCTCTCTCTCTCTCCTCCTTCGCTCTCCGATAATGCTACTATCGAGCAAAATAAAGCGACTTTCCTCTTTTCTTTATTTTTTTTCCTTTCTCGTGTTCTTTCTTTCCCCCTTTCCTTCCCTTTTCCTTTAGCGAACGTAAAAGAAATATTGGAGGGGGAAAAAAGAGAGAGAGAGAGAGAAGCAAATTTCTTCAATGGAAAGGGGAAAGGGGGAGAGGGAGAAACAACGAATTAATAACGTCTTCGCGTAGTATAGAAAAAGGGATATAAACGGGAAGGAAAGAGAGCGATAGAGGAAAGCAAAATTCATCCCATTCGCGAGGAATACATAGGCAGTCGGGTGAGTCTCTGGTGGGTAACTAAGGCCTCTTTTCAATCCCCGCGAACGAGATGGGGCTGCTACCGTGGTTTTCGAGGACCACGTTCAACCGTAAGACTACCTTGCAAGAAGCAGAGAGAGAGAGAGAGAGAGAGAGAGAGACGGAGAAAGAGAGTGAGAGAATGAGAGAGTAAGAGAGAGAAAGATAGAACTATGAAGGTTCTCCAGTCGGTAGCCAAAGAGAAGTTGGAAAGGGGTTGGAAGAAGGAGGTCGTGGGCAGGATGTTATGCCGCCCCTGGGAGCAGCTCTGATGGGGATATGGGCCTCGGAGGCCTACTCTTTCTACCCAGTTTCCGCGTCCCGTTTTCTTTCCATTCTATTCCATAATACGCTCGGAGATGTATACGTCCTGCAGGACGCCCGCAAAATACGTTCTAGATTGCATTCGGATATACGGAGATTCATGATGAGAAGGATAAGAGAAGGGAGGAGGTGGGGAGGGTGAGCCGAGGGATGGGAGAGAGAGAGAGAGAGAGAGAGAGAGAGAGAGGAGGAAGGGATAAACGTTGTAGAAACCCGAAGAAGAAGAAATCCTTATGCGAGAGATCGAGCTGGGATTTTGCAAAGGGGGGGCCCTTCTCCAACGATTACCTTTCGCATCGACGATTTACCGTCGATTTCATGGAACGGAGGATCGCGTACGCGAATCTCAGCGTGAATCTACTTACGGGAAATCGGGAAGGAAAGCTTCATCCACGTGTGCGAGACTTACCTGTAACAAAAAGAAAGGGAAAAGGAGAATTATTCGACTGATCGAACGAGAAAATGTTCTTTATCCTTACATGTATGCATATGTATATATATATATATATATACATACGTGTGTTTGTATGTATGTGTACGCTTATATTATCAACCATTTCTAACGTTGCACAGTAGCACATACGCAAAAGACAAAGATCTGTATCGTTATATGGATAAAAGCCAAGAGAGAAAGAGATAGAAGAGATCGGCTCGCGGTAGGTATCAAGCATGAATCTTGTAGGACTCTCGAAAGGAAGGAGAGAACCGTGGTAATTAATAAACCGGTATGCTAATTTCTCGAGGACAGATTACGCGTTTTCTCGTTTGCTTTTGGTACGTTAGACTCTTGATGTATGTATGTATGTATATATGTATATATATATATATATATATGTATATATGTATGTATGTATGTATGTATGAATGTATGTATAAATGTATGTACGAACGAGGAAGAACATCGAAGTGTCCTGGAGAGTCGTGTTATCCTCTAGGAGATACATAGAAATTAAAAACGGGCCGACTTTTTCTACGATAATCCGTTTATCATCTCGCGACCGAGATTAATTAAAACGTACATCTAATATGGTACATTCAATTGGTTTGATTTTGTTTTTCTCTGATTCGTTTGTGCCGATGAACGAACGAACGAACGAACGAACGAACACATTAGGTATAATTTGAGGTAACGAATTACGGTGGCGTTTATTCAGGTATAACTATCTGTTAAGAGATATCAGCTTTTATCTGGAAAACGTTTTCATACGTTCCACCTACCGGTAGTTTAACATTAACTCTTCTTGGATATATCGAGAGACCATTCCGCGTATTGCCGATCGAAGAAAATTACTCGAAGTACTTTCGATTGGCGAACCTCCGCAAAATTTACATCGACGACGTCGTTGGGAATGTAATTTATGCGAGAAAGAAGTTGAAGGTAGTATGTACGAGCCGAAAGAGAAGAAAGAAGGAAGAGAGAGAGAGAGAGAGAGAGAGAGAGAGAGAGAGAGAGAGAGAGAGAATCGTGATTAATAAACGAGTATGCTAATGCTCGGGGAGCAAGAGTATGAGGATTTTCAAAGGCGTATGTATAACATCCCGTAGGACGAGAGATGGTTACAACGAGTGAAAAAGAGAAAGAGAGAGAGAGAGAGAGAGAGAGAGAGAGAGAGAGAGAGAGAGAGATGGCAAAACGGTGGACAACGAGGAACGTTAGTCCGACGGTAAATCAAAACGCTTGACTTTGCGACGTCGGGAAGAGACGAGAGAGAGAGAGAGAGAGAGAGAGAGAGAGAGAGAGAGAGAGAGAGAGACGAGCTTTCCGGCTTCGCGAGACGACGA
>OU964981.1:1947758-1950258 GCA_918808275.2 Dolichovespula sylvestris
TCAAGCCGGTGCTCGCCTGACTCGCTGCCGTACTGCTCTCACTCTCTCTCTCTCTCTCTCTCTCTCTCTCTCTCTGTATCTTTCTCTTTCTCTCTTTACTCTTTCTTTCTCTTTCTCCCTCTATCACCTTCTCTACCTTTCATTTCCTCCTTCTCCTCCCCCCCTCCTCCTCCTCCTCCTCCTCCTTCTCCTTCTCCACCTTTACCACTTCGAAAGAGAACGAAGCAAGACGAAAGCTAGCAACGTGCCAACGATAAGATTGTACAACAAGCAGAGGGAGTCTGGAATTTCATGGTGAAACGTTGAAAACGTTTTTGCATTCCAAAGGAGTGCTCGCTTACTCTCCTTCTTTCTTTACTCTTTCTCCCTCCCGTTCTCCCCTCCCCTACCCTCCCCCCCGTCTCTCTCTCTCTCTCTCTCTCTCCTTCTTTATCTCTTGCTTCGGTGGAACCTTAATGCACCAAAGATTCGTTCGTGAAACGAAGCAATTACGTGATAAGGGATCGCGAAGAAAACGGTGAATAATACGAGACGTTACTTTTTCTCGGATGATCGAAAGCGAGTGGAAAGTCCGTTTGTTAGAATCCACTTTTAGTTTCTTCCCTTTTTTTCTTTCCTCTCTTTTTAGTTTTTTTTCTTTTTTTCCTTTTTAAACGCGCATTAATTCTCTCAGGATAAGACTAAGAGTCACGGATCGGCCTCTATTGACCCTTAATAAAAGAAACCTCTTAGAGGGAACGCCGGTGGTTTAGGTAGGTAGGAAAACGTTTCCGCGTAGTATTAAACATCGTTGAAAAGTATTTTACATTTTCCCTCTACGACTGTACATGCATGGATGCATGCATGCATGCATGGATGCATGTATTTACGTTGAAATCTGTCGTCGTCCTCTCGCGTCTAGGAACGAGAATGAACGCGTAAAGAGAGTGAAAAGTATAGGAACCTGGTAGAAGTATGGATAACGGGAAGGATAGAGAAAAGGGAAAGCAGTAGTGTGTATATGATTTCGGATCGGAGCCAAGAACATTTCAGAGATCCCTCTCGGATCTAACCAGGTATGCAGGCAGCGAGTTGAAAATAAGCAGCGACACGCCATCAACATAGCATCGCATAGCGAAGGGAAGCTCGCGTTTGACTTTTTTGCCAGCTGGCAGCCTGTTATAGCGGCAGATGATCTCCGTGCCGAGACTCCTTGCCTCCTCACCCTCCCCCCCCCCTCTCTCCTCTACTCTCCTCTCCTCTCTTCTCCACTCCTCTCTCACCGTCACACCACCTTCTATTCCTCCTTCATATTCTTCTTTCTCTTCGTCCTCTTCTTCGTCCTCCTCTTCTTCTTCTTCTTCTTCTTCTTCTTCTTCTTCTTCTTCTTCCTCTTCCTCTTCCTCTTCTTCATCTTCTTCTCCTTCTTTCTCTTTTCCACTCCGTAGTTCCTCCCAATCCTACGCACTCCTCCCTCTCGTTCTTTCATCCTCCTCTTCCTCCTCTTTCTCTCACTCTCAGTTCCTTTTATTCCGACTCCTTATTTTCTCGACGCCGAGCCGAGGCGACTCCATCATTTCTCAGAGCCCCGTGTGCCTCCATCCGATCGTAAAAACGCGCCACTTTTGTGCCCCTCCGAGGAATAATATCGTCGAGCGCGTATACCTTGTATCGGAGGTGTGGGATAGAACGTCGAAAGAGAAGTCGCCGGGGTTTGCTTTTTGGGGAGGATGGGAGGAGAAATAAAAATAATCAAGAGAGAGAGAGAAAAAGAACAACATGCAAACCAAACCACGACCGGACATGGTCGTAGGAAAAATTTGCAATCCCGACGTTATAGATTTCAAAGCATCTATCTCTCCCCCCACCCCCTCTCTCTCTCTCTCTCTATCTATCTATCTATCTATCTATCTATCTCTACCTATACGACATCAAATAATCTCTTTTCATCCTACCTTTTATTTCACGAAACAACGACTATGATTAATTATTATCGATGCATTTAGAACCATCACCCACGCGCCCGACCCTCCCTCACCCTCGCCAGCCACCCACGACCGCCACCCCCTAACCTCGGCACCCGCCCACACCTCCACCTCCGTCCCCACCGCCCCCCACACGTAACTCAAAAGTAATCGCAAATCCGAAGAAATAATTCATCGGCTGACCGAGCGGCGTTCGCGGCAATTAATTACGCGAGTCATCGAACGCGGTATATGGTAACCGGTAACGAAATCGGCGAAATCGAATGATTTGTAATATCCAATGCATACCTAATATCTAGTTACTAAATTACCCGTTCGAATTTATATATCAACCGCGTTACGAATCCCACGCGTTTCCCTTTTGTTAACGGCGAAAATGATAATCGAACGATTCGAATCGCAATTTGAAATTGGAACATTATAAAAGGATCGTGGATCGACGATCGACGATCGAAAAGCACCAACCACTATCCAAGGTAATCGTGGTTATATAAACGCGAGAAACTGATCGTAATCACGTACGGATCGTAAAGATG
>OU964981.1:1955258-1960258 GCA_918808275.2 Dolichovespula sylvestris
ATACGAAGGGGCAAGAAATAGAGGAAGAAGAGAAGAAAGAGGAGGAGGTAAAGAAGAAGGAGGAGGAGGAGGAGGAGGAGGCAAGAACGCGATGCACCGACATTGGCTGCTCTCTAGAATATTATACGGACCGTCTCGGATTACGCGCCGAACTACCTTCGACGCATCGTCGATGATCCTCCCACGCCAAAGAGAATAGCTCTCGATAGATAAAGAGAGCGAGAGAGAGAGAGAGAGAGAGAGAGAGAGAGAGAGACATAAAGAGAAAAATAAGGAATAAAAGAGAGAGAGAGAGAGTGAGAGACAAGAATCTCACCTTTCAAGAATCACAGGATCAAAAGAGAGAGAGAGAGAGAGAGAGAGAGGGGTCATTACGTTTTCCAGAAATTAATCAATTTCGTCGAAGCCGAAGGAATGCTCTCGACCCAGAAGAGACGATATAACTCATGTCGCGTTCCGTTCTATCGTCGCCGACGTAGGATCTCCTAAGCGTTAGCGAGAACAAGGATGCTTTTTGCTGGCACGTATAGCGAGAAGTCGGCGGCGCGGCACATTCCGCTGTCTCTTACGAGTGAGAACGAGGCGGGCACTTCGTGGCCCCGCTCTGCTGCTCCTCAAGCTCAGGACCGTAGAAAACATCCGTGGACCGTGCCGGCTCATCAACGCCTCCGACTATACCGCGAAACCCATTGGCGCCCCGGGACAATGCCATCTGCATTCCGATCCTACCAGAGAGGAACGAGAGGAGAGACTTAAGAAGTGAATCTCGAACCGGACTCGTTTCTTCTTTCTTGTTCGTTGCCACGAACGAGAACGACCGACGACGACGACGAAGGAGAACTCGCGCGATTAGTCTCTTGCTTCCGTACGTCTCTTCTCCTCTCCTCTCTCCTCTCTCCTCTCTTCTCTTTTCCTTTAATTTTTATTTTTCGTTTCATTTTTATCTTCCTTCTCCTTTCTTCGATATCGGCCCACCTCGATCATCCACCAACGAAGGAGTCTTAAGACGTGACAGATAACTTATCTATTGTTGTAACTAACTTCGAAGTAACATTGTCCCATTTAATTTCTATGTTATAAAACATTTCAATAGAAATCTATCGTAATCTAAACGGCGTGAGATATTGTCCTTATCGAATTTTCATGACCCATTTTCGTTCTTAAGCGATGAGGATAAAATCCTTGAAATAGAGAAAAAGATGGATAGATACAGAGAGGGAAAGAGAGAGAGAGAGAGAGAGAGAGATAGAGGGTGAGGGCGAGGGAAGGAAACAGAGACAGCGATGAAACGCGGCGTGGAACGTTTAAAGCGGAGTGCGTGATTTATCAGCGCGGCGCCGACGTCGCGCTCGTTGAATTTCAGCGAGCGAGCGTAAATGAAGCGTCTAACGACAATTTCGCCCGTTGAAGAAGAAGACGGTCCCATTGGGTGAGGGTCGGCGGAAGGTAAGGCGAGGTGGAAGTTGCTCCGGGAATACGAGCACCCTATTGCACCCATCCCTCTCTCTCTCTCTCTCTCTCTCTCTCTCTCTCTATCTATTTATCTCTCTTACCCTTCCTCTCTTGCTTTTGCCCTTCCTACTTTCCCAGAATCTCACCGTCTCTCTATCCGTCTCTTTCTCATAAGATGATCTCATCTTCCCTCTTTGATATTATGTTAAATTTTATTCTATTTATCAAGGATTTATCAAGACTTTCGAGAAAATCGAAATGAGAACGTCCACGAAGTAATGGTTGTAGAATGGAAAGATCGTGAAAAAAACAGTATCGGCGTTATTACTCGTTAAATGAGGAAGGAAAAAAATTAAACAAGAATAAATAAATAAATAAAAAAAACAGGAGAAAACAAAAACTCAATCCAAAGAGATTCACCTGTTTCCTACGAAACGTCTTTCAGTTTTCCTTGATAAAAGAAGGAGATTACGGAATAAAGTAAGAAAGGAAGAAAGTAAGAAAGAAAGAAAGAAAGAATGAAAGAAAGAGGATAGAAGAAAATACAGGACGGAAAAGTTCGTCGCGTACTAGCTAGCGAGGAAAAAAGATAAAATGGAGTTGACGAGAGAGAGAGAGAGAGAGAGAGAGAGAGAGAGAGAGAGAGAGAGAGAGAGAGAGAGAGAGAAAGGGATAGAGGAAATGCAGCTTGATACGAAGGAACGAGTAAGAGGGAAAGAGAAGATAGAGAGAAACAAGGGAGAGTCTTGGTGGTAGCTCGGGCTAGGTCGGTGGACGACAAGGGTTGGGGGTGGGGAGAAGGGCGCTCACGGAGATTTATGACAGGCGTTAAGCAGTAATGAAATTGCTCGTTGCTCGTTCCTCGTGAGGGGGAGGAGGAGAAGAGATGAAGAGAGAGAGAGAGAGAGTGAGAGAGAGAGAGAGAGAGTGGGGAAGAAGCTGGTGGAGGAAGCCGTTCCAAGAGGAGCTTTCGAGACTGGGAAGACTCGCTTAGGGTAGGTGCAGTTCGGTGGTGCGAGACGACGCTCGAATACTTGAAAGATGCTGTTCTCTCTCTCTCTCTCTCTCTCTCTCTTTCTCTTTCTCTCTTAGTACGCGTCTGCAATTACCCTAACATTGCTCTTACGTATTCAACGCCGTTTCCTTGCGGTTAATATATTATATATTATATATATATATATATATATATATATATATATATATATATATATAATATATGGGAATCGTTCGATTAATTCCTTCAACGTAGATAATTAGTAAAATATATCGTAAAGATACACAATAAAAAGGTCCGACGTATTCTTGATTTTGTTATGATAAAAGTAATAGCGTATCGGTATAGGAGAGAAGTCGAGGCGATACGATTCCAAGGTAAGCCGAGGTAGGAAGGTACGTCTCCTAAATCATAGTGCTTCGACTGACGCCGGTAGATAGGTAGGAGATAAGACGACGAGAGGGAAGGAAACGAGCGAGCGGCACGGCTCGCGCCTATCAAAGGAACTCCATCGGAGTTCCACGGAGCTGCTACGAGTGTCCAGGCCACGGCGTCAATGTCAACGGCCTAATCATGACTAATGGTTCCTTGCTAACGTTCATCCTTCTCCCTTCAGCGGCGACGGCGACGAAGACGACGACGAAGACGACGACGAGGACGGAGAACGCGTACTCTCCCACAAATACACGTTAACGTCCACGAACGCGTATACGTGGCGAGTAATGCGCCGGCATAATCGTGCGTGCACGCGGATGAAAAAGGAGAAGCAAAGAGGGCGAAGGGGCCACGTCGAGATAGGCTCTTTGTAAAATCGTTATTCCTCGTTTCTCGTACGTAAACGTACTACCTTACCTACAGTGACGCTCGCGAGGAGCGAAAGTCGATCCCTATCTCGTCGTGTTCTCTCTACGCTCGACGATTCCAGAGAGAAAGAGAGAGAGAGAGATAAAGAGAGAGAGAGAGAAAGAAAGAGAGAGAGAGAGAGAGAGTAGACTTTGAGTTCGAATTTTATTTCGAGAAAAAAGAAATAGAGAGAGAGAGAGAGAGAGAGAGAGAAAGATTTTTATCCAATTAGCATGCACAACGTCGCGGAATCTTTTTTACCGATATTATCTCCCCGTAACGCGGGCCCATATCTCGCGATATTACGATTAATGCAATTTGACGTCGGCATTCCAAGCGAGCGAGCGAGCGAGCGCGAGCGAATTCGAGCGAGCGTGCCGTGCCGTCACGATGTCCCTCGAGCGAGGCTCCTCCTCGAACACGAATGAATCCTGATTATCCAACGGAGATATGTCTTGCCGATAGAAAGTCGGAATTTTCGATCTCCCCGTCCCACCCCCTCGTCCCCATAACCACCTCTTTTTCTTTATTATTCTTTATTAATACGATGAGACGCGTCCGTTTTTATTCTCTCGTCCGAACGTTCTTTATTCCCACACTCCGCTTCCCTTACTTTTTTGTTTTCTTATTTTTTGTCTTCTTCCTTTACGTTTCAATCTCTTTCTCTCAATTCTTTTTCTCCCGTTTCTTTCTTCCCTACCCCTTAACCAACTACGAATTCGGTGGGATAATTAAACGGTAATTTTGTCGAACGACACCAATGTCGTAACGCAATACCACGGCTCACGCCATTTACCTAACGTTACGTTCAACGGAAGGCTCATGCGCCTTAAGTAGCTACGTCAGAATTATATATCCATTATGGCCGGGCGTTAATTTGGTGTGAACAGAGAGTACGATGGAAGGAGAAAGAAAGAGAGAGAGAGAGAGAGAGAGAGCTAGATAGATAGATTGATAGAGTTAGATAGAGAAAGGAGAGAAAGGAGAGAGAGAGAGAGAGAGAGCTTTGACGATTATAGTAGAACGTCGGTTTCCCGTTGCTCGTATTTTAATTAATGGCCTAGACCTGCCGTTAGAATCCTTCAATACTAATTATTACGCAAGTAACTTTGCATGATGCCGCCTCTTACGTAAATACGTTTACGTACAATACCAACGGGCTGACTACATTAGATCATTTCGAAAGTTACATTTTCGTTGCTTGCCGTATATTAAATTTCTTTTCGAGTAATTACGATATCATAAAGAAGAAGAGAGAAGGACATATAAGCATTGTCTAGGAATTACGATTACTATTCGCTATCAATGAATTTATAAAGATTCTTTTAAATTATTCGAGAAAGAACGAAAGAGACAGAGAGAGAGAGAGAGAGAGAGAGAGAGAGAGAGTGAGTGAGAGAGAAAGAAAGAAGACAGGCACGTAATTCCGTCGCGTTAGCTCGTCGAGAGGAAACGTTCCTGAATTCCCAGCAGATCGAATGCCAGTGCTATAGGCGATTCGGATGAGGCAAAGACGAAGTGAGAGAGGAAGAGAGAGAGAGAGAGAGAGAGAGTGGGATTGCTTATATAGAGATGGTCGACCGTGATATAAGATCCTCCGGATCCCGTAGGAAATCCCAGGAACGGATCTATCTTACCCCGAGGGATAGCGTAGGTGGTAGGAATCGTAGGAGAGGGGTAAGGGGAGAAGGTGGTTCACCTGTCAGCCTGA
>OU964981.1:1962758-1977758 GCA_918808275.2 Dolichovespula sylvestris
ATGAAAGCGGAGAGCGAGGAGTCGAGACATCAAGTATTGATGCCTTCTCCATGCTCGAGACCGTATGCACAGGTACGTACACACAAAACGAGATAGAAAGAGAAAGAGAGAGAGAGAGAGAGAGAGAGAGAGAGAGACATACACATGGATACATACACATACTAAACATTGTAGCAACGCATACGCATAATACAGAGGGAAGTACGATAGCCTCTAATGCCGAGCCGGTGTACATCGTGTCTGGATGTCCAGCACTCTCCTTAATGGGGTGCCACTGATATCCTCTCCTCCCTCACTCCCAACACACGGACGCATACACGTACAAAGACAGAATCACGCGAGTAGGTATACACTGGACAAGATCGCGTCCAGAACGATCTCGAAGGAAGGAGCTATTTCTTTCTCTCTCTCTCTTTTTCATGTCCTTTTTCCCTCCCTTTCCTTCTCCGTGTCGTCGAAGTACTTCCCTTCTTTCTCCTTCGTTAAGCTTCGTTTCTCATCCTTCAAAGATTCTTTCTATCCTTTTTTTCTTTTTTTTCGTTCGGCTAGACGACGCCTAGAAAGAATTTAGCGGTCTACCGGGAATCGCGAGTAAAGCACACCTTAATGGGATTGCCCGTTCGCGAAAGAATCATTAACGTCCCTCTCCATGATACGGAAAAAGGAAGATTTCGATTATTATCGAAAGGGCAAAGGCATTTTGTAGCGTTGTCCATCTTGTTTTTAACCGCGAGTCTCACCGATCATAAATCTTTGACGTACTCGACGAGAATATCCGAGATATATCCCATTGAAATTTAAATCCGTTATAATCGTCCTAATGTCGGGACACGGCTAACGACACCGGCTAACAAATAATACATCCACGTCCATTTATAATCAAATTGATAAATTTGTCAATGATAATTTATCGTACGATCCGATCGGATATTTATCTACGCAAATAACGTAAATAAAATTAAATTGGACGGACGGGAGGACGTGTGATTTTCGAGTCAATGACAAAGGTTATAAGCGAGAAAGTTTAATGAGTGACCGAGCTAATACCGGGCTCATCGTATATACTCATGCACATGATGATAGAAGTGTTCCCCATCCCTTTGGTATTCTTCTCTTCTATCCTCTGTTTGGACGAAGGGATATAACACGTAGCCTGCTTTAAACCTATGAATGCATATTCAAGATACGAATGTTTTAAATCCCGGCAGGATTACGAGTCGACGAGGAGCCGCTACTTCCTAGAGTACAAGAGTAAAAGAGAGCGAGCGAGAGAGAGAGAGAGAGAGAAAGAGAGAGAGAGAGAGAGAGAGAGAGAGAGAGAAGGAGGGGGTATGGGAGGGAGGAACGAATCATTGAACTCGTGCGAATGAGTTTTATCATTTTCCATATCGACAATGGGAAGAAAGGAGTTGGGCAAAGAGGCGGAGGACGTGATTCGAACGTGAAATAGAGAATGAAAAGAAAAAATGAAAGAAGAAAACAGAAAGAGAAAAAGAAAGAGAGAGAGAGAGAGAGAGAGAGAAGGAGGAAGACGAAGAGAACAACGGAGGACGATGGAGAAAGAGGGAGACGGAGGGTGAAGGATTAACGGCGATAAATTTCGCAAAAATAGGGGCTTACCCTGTCGCTGGGCGACAGTCTAATCCTGAGGCCGCGCACCTCTCCCTTTAAACGTAGAGATGGGGGCGACTCGCCATAGGATTCGTCGACTCTCGCGAGAAACGATACGACTATATCTTTCCTTTTTCCTTTTTCTCTTTCTCTGTACGAGCATAGCCGGCCATCGCAGGAGCCGCTGGTGCCCGTACTTTTTGCAATTATCTACTCGGCTCTTAAGGATATTGCTCGTTTTTTTAATCGTACGGACGTCCGAGTTCCCTATCCCTTCCCTTCCCACCACCCCCGCCCCCCCCTCCTCCCTTTCCAACCGCCCTCAAACCTCCACCCCCACCTCCACCTCCATCTCTATCTCCACCTTCTCCTATTTCTTCCTCGCAGATCTGCATTTCACGAAATTCCAGGAAGATTGGATTGGGTTCCTCTTTTACCATTCTCTTAGATATTACTGGATTTATTGCGTCCGGGTATATACGCGTATTCAAACGCCCAATAAAATCATTTCCTATTCCATCCTCGTTTCATCCTACGAAGGAGATCAGAAGAGCCACGAAGGACCGTTTTCAGCCGTTTGATTTGAGAAACGTGCCAAGGAGAGGAGGAAAGCCACATCCATTTTGCCTCTTTCCGAGCGAGTCTGCGTGGGCGAGAGAAGAGTATCCTTCGAAGGATTGCGAGAGAGTAAGATGGAGAGAAAGAGAGAAAAAGAGAGTGAGAGAGAGAGAGAGAGATAAAAGGAAAGATTCGGCATTCAACCGCGCGTCCAGAACGGGCGCAACAATGGCCGCGCATCAACATAATTACAGTTCGCCTCGGTTGCCGAGACGCAGTCCCTTCTCTCTCTCTCTCTCTCTCTTTCTCTTTCTCTCTTTCTCTCTCTTTCCATCTTTCCCTCTTTCTCTCGACGAGGGCCAAGTATTATATTCAAATGCGAGCCGAGGCGGCGCCAGTGAGCAAGAGGAAGCAAGGGGTTGCCATGCCTCGAGGCTGAGAGGAGGTTGAAGGTTGTAGGTCGAGGGAGGAAGGTTGAGGAGGGTGATGGAGGGAGAGACAGAGAGAGAGAGAGAGAGAGGAAAGAGAGAGGAGGGATAACCGGCGGAGGAACACAGAAATGTCGCTTCGAGCGAGCCCGGCGATTCCCAGGAGAGGAAATTACGTCGTCTGGCTTGACCCCTCCATCACCTCGGCTACGTTTCCTCCTTGGTCAAAGGGAGGGAAGAGGGCTGTCGGTGAGAGGACGACGGTGAGGGTGGCCGCTGCCCACGGCTCTGCGATACCGGCACTCGCCATTTCCAGCTCCACCCTCGACTCCAATAGAAGAGAAAAGGAGAGAGAGAGACAGAGAGAGAGAGAGAAAGGGAGAGAGAGAGAGAGAGACAGACAGAGAAAGAGGATATCAAAAAACTATCGAAATCACGATGGACCGATTGCTGACGCAGAACTTCTTCATATCCCCCTTGTAACAAATGGCGGTGGTATCTTCGACAAAATTAGTTATTACGATAGAAACAAAAATAATAAAAAAAAAAAAAAAACAAAAACAATATAAAAAGAAAGAGCAAGCAGAGAAGAAATAAATCATGAAAAAGGGTAATAGAAATAATCGAGATTCCCGTTCTCTCTATCTCTCTACAGCGATCTTTGACATTCGTTGAATCGTACAAGATATAAATACGTAGTAGTTGAACCGATATTATCGTTCTCCAACGGAACATATTTTCCGAAAGAAGCAGAATGAAAGGATACATGCGATAAATATCCTCGGTACGGGAGAGAAGGCGGCGGAGAGCGAGCGTCACGTCGTAACTGGGAATAAAACAAAAAAAAAAACAAAAAAAAAAAGAACGGGGGAATAAGGAGAAAGGTTCGCGGGAAAGGGTGGTGTATCGCGTGTGTTTGCCGAGGCGTGCGAGAAAGAGGCAAAGAAAGAGAATGAGAAGGAATGAAAGAGAGAGAGAGAGAGAGAGAGAGAGAGAGAGAGAGAGAGAGGAGAGAGGGTGGGTCGAACATTGACTTCCCACGAGAAAGAAACGCGCGGCAGGAGGATTTGTTCGAGCGGAAAACTGCCGGTCGATGTATGCAAACGTCTCTTCCACGTCCTTCGAAGCCGATAGGGTGACAACGGGCGTGTCGTGTCGGCTCGGAGGAAGCCGGTTATTCGTAAAGGATAAATATTGTCCCTTGCGCCGTGATATCCAAGGTTTGCGGTAAGCGAAACGCAAGTTGGCCGGGGAGAGAAGGGAGTGAGAGGGATGGAGAGGGGGTTCGCGAATGGTCCAGACACTCTACGGTGGACCTTGACCTGCGTGATCCTTGAGTTTGGCGGGGAGTCGTGGCCACCGGAAACAGGTGGATAATGGCTAGTTTCGTGCGTTAAACGGACAATAGATATCAGGCAAGTGCGGCTACAGGGTGGCAGGACGGGACAGAGATAGGAGATCTAAGTGGGCCATGCCGCGCTACGGTTATGGCGGCATAAAACGCTCCGCTAGTGGTACCGGAGAGGGCAGAGCAGTCGACGTTGAGTACCGTAGAGAGAGCCCCTTTACGGCCGAAAAAACTGCCGCTATGATTGTCTATGCAAATTGTTTAAGATATCCCTGGGTCTGAGAGGCCGCGTCTTTCTGGGGATTCTCGATCTTTTCTTCTCTCTCTCTCTCTCTCTCTCTCTCTCTCTCTCTCTTCTCTATCTCTCTATCTCTCTTTCTCTTTCTTCCTTTCTCTTCCATCGTAAGGAGAATCCTCCGAAGGATGCGCGTACCGCAACGGTTATCGTCCCGATGAGATAATGGAAAGGAGAGAAAAAGAAAGGAGAGATAAAAAGGATGATAAATAAGCTAACGTCGAGTAACTTCTTTTTCTTTCTTTCTTTCCTTCCTTCCTTCCTTCCTTCTTTTCTTTTCTTTCTCTTTTTTTTTTTTTTGTTTTGTTCTTCGACGTGTTAACAGGTCGCTTCGTGAGATTTTACTTTTTCTCCTTTTCCTTTTCCTTCTTCTTTCTTTCTTTCTTTCTTTCTTTCTTGCTTTTCTTCTTTTTGTTTCGTTTATTTTTTACGCCACCGTTAATCATACGATTGGTTAAAGTAAAAAATTTAATCGTTAATCGTTGATCGAATTAAATATTGCCCAAGACTAATATGGATGAATTAAAGATCGCGAGGAGATAGGGCGAACGTGTTGAGCCGGCTGAATGAAACGCATTTCATTATCGATCTCGATGTGCACGACTCGATCTCTCTCTCTCTCTCTCTCTCTCTCTCTCTCTCTCGGTCTTTCTCTCTTTCTCTTTCACTCTCGAAGCACCGTTGGCCCGCCTTATTCCTTCCTCTCCGCGGGCCGGTAATGGTATTGCCGGTTTGTGGTTTGTATCGGCAGCCTTACCTACCTTAGATAGCTTATTGATTGCCTCGACTGCACTCCGCTCTCCCGTTACACGACAATGTAGAATATACGCTTCGGCTGAAACCGCCTCTGTGTTTCCGCGCGTATACCGGGTGATACCCCAATTCCATTACCTAGTTTCCATCGATAAAATACTTCAACATTTTAATCGATAGTAATAAATTCGATCCCAAAATTAAACAAACATTTGTCCTTTCTCTCTCTCTCTCTCTCTCTCTCTCTCTCTTTCTCTTTCTCTCGTAAATACAACTTCATCGTTCCAAGTACTGGTAATAATGTTCCGCAATCCGATTCCACTATGATATACGATAAACGAAAGAGAGAGAAAGAGAGGAGAGAGAGAGAAAGAGAGAGAGAGAGAGAGAGAGAGAGAGAATAAAGAATCGGTAAAGCTACAAATAAATCGTGTTTCATGGAAAAGTCAGTTTTATCGCCAGAGAGGGTTTCTGTATTCGCCACCCGATATATGTGAAACGAAGTAGCATAGAGCACAGAACTGGCAAATGTAATTTCGTAGAATGTTTCCATTGATATAAGAAGAGCAGGAGCTTGTTGGTAGTTGGGAGGAGCGGCCGGGTATATGGCGTAGCAGAAAGAGTAAGAGAAAGAGGACGAATAAAGAGGAATACGAAGGAATAAGAGGAGAAGAAGGAGGAGGAGGAGAAGGTAGAAAATGGTAGAACGGAAGGAGGTGGCGGAAGGAGGAGCAAAGTCGCAGGAAACTGCAAGCTAGACGGATATATCTCCCGAGTAAATTAAAATGGATTATATATGTCGACTCCATCTTCAATCTTTATTCTTTCCAGCAACGGCTCGCAACCCCCTCGGGGCTTTGGTTTATTGCTCGCGGCCTCCTGCACCCCGCGGGTAATTGTTATTGCTCAGAAATGAATGTGCAGTTTTCTCTAGCGACGGCACGGACCGGTACAACGTTGAACGTAACGCGAACGTTCTTGATGTATTTTCTTTAGAGTTTCGAGAGCCTCGATATTTCCCATCGTAAATTTTACTTCGATGATTCCGCTTAAATCATAGTTACATATAATTATTTTTTGATCAAAGGTAAATTATTATTCTTGGCAAATAAATCGATGGTGATACAAACGTGTATTTGACAATTTAATTCGATAAACAATGTTCACCAATTATGAAATAAAATCATTCCAATATCGTCATTGTAAATAAGTATATATATATATATATATATATATATATATATATATAGAGAGAGAGAGAGAGAGAGAGAGAGAGAGAAAGATAGTCATAGAAAGGGACGAGAGAAACGATGATGAGTCGAAACGATGCTAAAGCCGGTACATGCGAATCTGGAAAGGCCAGAGTCTAGCAATGTGAATCTCGAGACACCGAGTCGACCATGATATATGCTCTTCTTCCGTCTAATTAAACTTAGGGAGAGTCGTAGCGGAGTTGCTTGCTACGTTGCTTCTCGTTGGACCCCGGCGTACAGCGAAGGGCGCTCATCGGATAGCTTTCAAAATGACAAGCGAACTCGGAGGTGGAGCCTATAAAAGATGGTCACGAGTGCGAACGCGACAAAGTTAGAGTCTTACATATGTATGTAAAATACATATATACATACATATATATATATATATATATATATATATATATATATATATACTAGGTATATATAGTAACTACATAAGATTAAAACGATGAGGAAACGTTGCTTGTTACTGTCACGATACAAATTCACTTTTCGAACCTAATAATTATCGCTTCGATGATTTCGATCGTGGTAGAAAGCAATGAGAATTCTTTGAAAGAGCTTAGAAAGTTAATCAAGCCGCTAGTGTTCATGCTCGAACGAATACGCGCAACGTTTATATCTATATTTTTTCTTTCTTTTTCTTTTTTTGTTTGCGAATCCAAGGATAGATGCACTGTAGCTCATTATTCAAATTATCAGTCATTACTTTTTTTTCTCCTTCTCCTTCCTCCTCTTCTTCTTCTTGTTCTTGTTCTTCTTATTCCCCTTTTATCTTCTCCTTCTCTTTCTTCTTCTTCTTCTTCTTCTTCTTCTTCTACGTTTATCGACTAACAACTTCCTTGTTTTCTCTTTAGCAAGCGTTAACCAATATAATCTGCTATCGTTAACGTTTCGCATTAATAAAACTTTTAAGAATAAATAACGTTTCGCTTTTCAATCGTTAAACGGAATTTCTCGGTTATAGTTCTTCCCTCGATAACGTAAACTTTATCGTCGTCCTTAGTGAAATATATTTAACCGAGCAAGAAGATGCATGAATAAATCGTATAAAACTTTTCAAGCTTTCGACAAGTCAAAAGGAAACGAAAACGAAAAGACAAGAAGAAGAAAAGAAAACAGGAAAAAAAGAATAGAAAAAAAGAATTGATATTACTCCGCGATGACTGAAATAAATTCTGGATTCGCTTAATCGTTCGTAATAACAACGAGATGGATGCGGCGCTAGTGAATCGAGCAGCGGTGAAAAGAGAAAAGAAAAAAAGACAAAAAAAAAAACGAATCCGCCGCCAGAGGAGTGCTCACTCGGTGAGTGGCTTGCCAAACGATGTAATCATAAAATCGATGCCCCTGAACAACTCCATCATTGGACCCAATCGTGAAACGGTAAAGCGGGAGACAATTCGAAATCCTTCCCCCCCACCCCCACCCCCACCCCCTCCATCCCAAAACGTACGAAAGAGTATCGTATCTATCCGGTTGAATATCGGAGAAAGGCACACGTCTAGGGACGCTTTCGAAAGCGCGCGCGCTTAAATACATAAATACATACATAGATACGTACATCGAGTCCCGATGCAACGTGGGCTTACACTAAAATCCTTTTAACTTGGTACCATCCTGCCATTGGAAGCCGTTAACAACGCGAAAGCTCTCGGCGACGCGATTAACTGAGAAGCAGCGATCGCAACTGCGCGCAGCCACCAGTAGCGGTCTGTTCGTCTTTTCACGAGGGCGATATCGTCATCGTGCAAACAGCGTATATGCATTAAACCGTGAACCCACTATCCACGCCGTCATATCCAATACAGGTTGCGCGTTGCGGGGGTCGCAGGAGTCTCTGCTCGGAGGGTGAACGAGCAAGTGTATGTATGATGCGTGTATATGTATGTGTGAGAGCAAGAGAGAGAGAGAGAGGAAAGGTGCTGCATATATAGGGTGCTTTCGAGGGTGTCTGCCAAGCCACCCCAACGCCTCCTACCCTCGTGCGGTAATGGCATTAACCGAGCTGCAATATGATTACCGCTCTCGCAAGGTAACTTGATCATACCCAAAATCTATGGGGTGTCCGGATAGACGCTAGATAGAACAGTTGAGAGATAGACAGAGATGGACGGAGTACTATAGCCGAGAAAAAGAAGGTGTCGTTGTCTTGGGAAAGCGCTCACGCAATTGTCTCTCATTTTCTCTCTCTCTCTATCTATCTATCTCTATCTCTTTCATTCTACCTCTATCTCTATATCTATCTCTATCTATTTATTTATCTATCTCTATCTCTCTATCACTATCTCTCCCTCTCTCTCTCTCTCTCTCTCTCTCTCTCTCTCTCTCTACCTCTACCTCTCTCCCTTATTCTTTCTTTCTCCCCTTAATCGTAGTACGCTTTTTGCAGCTCGGATTACCCGTAAATCATTAGACGATGGAACGACCCTAGCTAGAATCGACGTTCCTTATCCGGGCATTAGGAGATTACTCTTTGCTCAAGCTCGTTTCTTTCCACTTAAGTTTCCTTCCTTCCTTCCTTCCTTCCTTCCTTCCTTTCTACCTACCTACCTACCTACCTACCTACCTTCCTACCACCTTCCATCCATCCTTTCGATTCGTTCTTTCGTTTTATTAAAAAAATGCTCTAATATATGCGCCTTTGCGTTTGCTAATACGCAAACGGCTTGTTTGCAGAGACGACGACGACGACGACGACGACGACGACGACGACGATGAGGTTAGTCACGAATGTAAAGAGAAAACGGTACGGTGCTAATGAAGACGACGAAAAGTAAGAAAGAGAAAGAGAAAGAGAAAGAGAAAGAGAGAGAGAGAAAGCGAAAGGTTGGTATTATCGTCGGACGTTGACATATTGCGAACGAAGAACGTCGTCGTCGTCGTCGTCGTCGTCCTCGTCGTCGTCGTTGGGTGTTCGCAGAATGAAAGACAAACGTTAAGCGCCCAAATAGAGACTCACCGTGAGGTGTTGAAACAGCCACGCCCTGAGAATGTTAGTCGCGACTTTCGGAAAGATTCCTCTCTTCTTCTGATTCTTCTTACCCGAGGAATCGTCGTCTTCCTCGCCCGTGCCCTCGCCACTGCCGATACTCGCGTTGCTCGCGTCACCTGTAACACACAAAAGAAAAAGAATGAACAATTTTTAACACACGTATTCTCTATATTCGGACGATCTAGTATAGAATAGGATGAATAAATTACGTCGAGGAATACACGGTAACGACGTCACCGTCCGATCGTCTCGACGTTACGAAGCTTTCTATCAATTCGAACGTCCTTCGTCGTCGAAGGTACATAGCCTACTGTCGCTTGTATCGTATACGAATACATAGAATTCGATAAACAAACGAAAATCTCTTTCCCTCTCTCTCTCTCTCTCTCTCTCTCTCTATCTATCTGTATACATATACCGAAGATCGAAGATTACGAAGAAACAAAACAAAGCAAAAGAAAAAGAAAGAAAAAGTAAAAACAAACGTAATCCAAACGCCGATCGATTTAACGACTTAAATTCAAAGATACGAGAATGATTTTAAGCCGCGTCGCGATTTTCGAAGGTCGGGAGGGGTTAGGAGGAGGGAGGAGGGGAGGAATGGGGTGGGGGGTTGAGCGGCGGGTACCCATGGGCGATAACTAGCTTTGCCTCCACTACGAACGCCAGTTCCCATGCATACAAACACCATTAAGCCACCCGCAATATCCCGGTTTCCCCTTTTACCCGGTATACGGCTCCAGCTCCTTCCAACAACGGCAACAACGACTACCCACTACTACTACTAATACTAATACTAATACTAATACTAATACTACTATTACTATGACGACGACGACCCTTCCATATCCCTCTGTATCCCCCACAACGCATTAATTCCCCGTCATTTATCAATCTTAGCTTTTTAATTGCACGTGACTCTCGGTCACTGGGGACCCGGTGGAGGCGAGACGGTAATGAAGGACATTAAGACGGCTTACGGTCACGCTTTACGAACACTGACGAGAGTCTCCTCTTGTAGATATCTTTTTTTTCTATCGTGCTACCAATAATAACGAGAAATTGGTATTTGAAAATCATCATCATCATCATCATCATCATCGTAGAATAAAGGCGAACGAGATGTTCTATTTTTTTTTTTTTTTTTATTACGAGATCTATGAGGGAAAAAACATTTCACGATTTTCTCTCTCTCTCTCTCTCTCTCTCTCTCTCTCTCTCTCTCTCTCTTTTTCATGTTCTCAAACGGTGAAGAAGGAAAACGCGTCGCGCTACTTACGCCGACGGATTATAAATGACCGAGCTTTATCGTAATGCCCAAGGCTCTGAAGGTTCTATCGTAACAGAGAGATCAGGGTTAGCACGCTTCTCTCAGGGGGTTCAGGATGACAGGTCGCCCGGGGGTGCCTCCGTGTCCTCTACTTCCTCCATCTCTTTCTCTCTATCGATGGCATCACCGCACCGTGACCACCACCACCACCACCACCACCACCACCACCACCATCGCCACCATCGCCATCACCGGCACTGGCACCACCAACACCATCTAACCGAACAGCCTTTCAAAAGATCGCTCTCCTGCCCGAGATTAACTTTGAATTCGACGTACGAACCGGGGGAAGCTGGGAGGGACGAAAAATTTGTCCGTCGTAGGAACGGACGGACCGGAACGACGGGAGATCGATGGAAATCGCTCCCGGAATACGACGCGTCCGTTCTCCTCTATTTTTACTTCGCTACTTTTCTGGCGGGGGGGGGGGGTGCGGGGCGGTAGGAGGGAGGCGAACGGGGAGAGGGGGGCGGGGGTTACGAGAGAAAATGAGAAAATTTCAATCGATTTTGAAATCTCCATTTCCTACGTACTGCAACCGCAAGACCGTAATACGTTATTCCTATAGTAGGGTACATATCCGTGTATGTACAATCCATATGAACGCGCGTTACGCTCGTTTCTTGCTTTTTTACTTTTTTCCTTTTTCTTTGTGCGTGTGTGTGTGTTTTCTTTATCATTTATTTTTATATCGTCGAAGTAAAGGTACGCATGCGTCCCGTACGTAATATTCGAAAAAAATTCTCTCTAGATGCCGGCCTACGTACGTACGTACGTACGTACGTAGCTAAGCAATTTATCCCGTACGAGAGCAACAACAGTAACAACGTCGAGAAAACAATTACTATCGTCTCGGTCGATCTCAAGGAGCAGCACCACCACCATTCAGGACCTCCCGGCGACGTCTTCTTCTTTATCCATCTACTCCTTCGTGTCGCTTGTTTTCATTCGTCGGACAAGAAACAAAGTCTCTCTCTCTCTCTCTCTCTCTCTCTCTCTCTTTCGAGAGTAAACGGAGAGAGAGAGAGAGAGAGAGAGATGATCTTACCACGAGAGACAAAAACGCGGCTACATCGTCGTCTCCGGTCCTTCGACGGTGGCTCCGTAATGGCGAATAGTCCCGTAGAAAATGGATAGAACGGTCTGCGATGTAACTAGTGAGAGAGAGAGAGAGAGAGAGAGAGAGAGAGAGAGAGTGCTTGGAACGAGCGACGCGACTGGCCAGCAGAATAACGGAATGGTTAGTGGGAGCGTCCCTCTGATTGCAGTTAATTTACTCGACGAATCGGGTTAATGTAGCGTACAGACCGTATCGTGCGGCACCGTATACGAGCATAGACGTACCGGTAAAGAGGGTTTATCTCATTTATTCGACGATTGTCATCGCTGTAATGCCCGATTTCAAAACTGTCACCGGCCTCGCGAGTGGCTACGAACGGACACGACCGAAATAATACAGTATCACGGTGAAAACGGCCGACGTGGGGGGGGGGGATAGGTAGGGTTGAGTACGGTACGGTGGTAGGGTGGGACGAAATGAGGGAGGGAGAGGATGGAATTATCTTTTTCATCGTTCTTTCGCCTACGAGAAAATGAGAAAAGTGGATAAAAGAGAGTCAACGGATGGTAAAGGCGCCGGGTAAATGGATCATTTCGTAATCGAATAAGTCGTTTGATTCAATGGTAAAATTTGCAAGGAAACGTTATTTTTCGAACAACGAGTGTATAGATGGGCGTAGAGGTGCCTGATGGCATGTGTGTGTGTGTGTGTGTGGCGGGGATATGAGGGATGGAGGGGTTGGAAGAAATTTATATTGCTCGATGAAGACGAAGTTTTTTTTACTTTTTATTCGAAGAAGGAGCCGTTAAGAGAACGCGTAATCCAAGCACGTTGTTATTTCGCGCGCGCGAGCGTATGTAAGTATGTACGTACATACATATATACATACATACATACATACATATATATATATATATATATATATATATATATATATATATATATATACGGACTAGTCGATAAAACGTAGGTCCTATCTCGTAGGAAACCGATCAACGTCCCACACGTATCTCTATTCGTTCGTACCTACGTACGTATTCTTGAAGTCGATCAGCTCTTTTCTACACTTGTCCTTAACCACCTACGTTCTATGGTTAAGGTCCGAACGTTAAGGAGGGGGTGGTCACGCCTCGTGTATCTCTCGTGAATATTTGAAAAGAATTGTCGTAAGGTGTGGAGCTCGTCATCGTTCTGCGATCCGGTGAATGCTCGTTGGCGCGTGCACTAAGCGCGAGGCAACGTTTACGAGGATGCGCATCGAGTTGGAAGGGCGCGTCAAGAGAGAGAAAAAGAGAAGAGAGAGAGAGTGAGAGAGAAAACGAGTGGTGGTAGCCCGAGCGAAGCCATATCGTCCTCGGCTTGATTTATGCGCCGCACGCAGCATTTTTACTGTCGCTTTATAGAGATTTAAGTGCGGCCAATTATACGTTTACGCCGAGTCCGTGAAATGTGAGTAAACTACGCCGGAGAGAGAAAGAGAGAGAGAGAGAGAGAGAGAGAGAGAGAGAGAGAGAGAGAGAGAGAGAGAGAGTTAACAATTTCCCTTCCCTTCCCCCTCTTTCAAAAGTCATTGGTGCGTCTATATTAATCGTATATTTAATATCATTATCATACGAGGAGACCGAGAGCGAACTATAGGAACCTTAAGGGCGGGCGCTAAAGCTTCATGACGCTTCTTTCGTTTCTTTCTTCGAAATGTCTCGGCTATACTTAGCGTAGCTGGATCGAGAATAAGCCGAGCCTATTTCCAGAACGCCACGACCCATCGTGCTCTCGTCATTCCGAAAAACGAGAGATACTGAGAGAAAGAGAAAGAGAGAAAGAGAGAGAGAGAGAGAGAGAGAGAGAAATAAAGAGTAAAAGCAACAAGCCCTACGTCGAAAGGGACGAGAGACGTCCTTAACCTAAGGACATTTCTAAATCTTTCCAGAGAGATTTACGACGCGTTAAAATCGAAATTTGAGAAATCACGAAAGGCAAATGAAGATAGATGGTACATATCTTGAAGAGAATCGATAGATATCTCGTTGAAAATTCTGGAGTATCCTCGTTCGATCGTCGACCCCGAGAGAGATAGAGAAAGAGAGAAAGAGAGAGAGAGAGAGGGGGGGGAGGGTGGAGGGACGGAGAGAAAGAGAGATAGAAAGAGAGGATGGCACGCGATAAATCGAGGCACGCCGATGATCGCGCGCGAGCGCGTCAAGCGAAAATGTCTTCCTCGAAGGCGAGGCTTCTGGCTCTATTTAGGGTGACCAGCGTGCAACGTCGAAATAACACGCGCATATGGCCGCCGAAAATAAACTCCTCCTTATTCCATCCTCCGTCGAAGCGAGGACCGACTCTCTCCTCCTCTTTCTCTCCTTTTTCACCTCCATACTTCTCTGTCTCATCGTTCCACTTCTTCGGCATTTTGCGAGCCACGTTCCGCTCATCTCGCCTTCTCGAAGAAGAGAAAATAAGAGACGGAGATAGAGATAGGGAGAGAGAGAGAGATAGAGAGAGAGAGAGAGAGAGAGAGAGAGAGAGAGACATTTATTTGCTAACTCTCGGTTACCCCTATGTCGGACGCATAAGGAGAAGGGGGGGATATATCCTGCTTTACCCTCCTCCCTCTCCTCGAGTATCGCTTTTCACGGTCACGGGATTTTATGATATCGAACTCTATATAGCCTGGTTCGTCGCAGGTTCTCTGTTTGCCAAGTACCTATATAGTACTATGCATCCCTAGACTATATATAATTGATAGAAACTTAATATGCCCTATTTCTTTCGATGACACTCTACGTCTATCGATTACTCTACCACAGTCTACGAATTTCCAATGCTTTCAAATTCGTTTTTTGATTTATATCTAACGTACGACAACGTTCGTTCATTTTTACGATCACACTTCTAACGATCCCCAATCGAGCAGGCTCGATGTGTAACGCGGAAAGTTACACCGATTAGAAATTCAACGTTAGGATCACTTTGGATCACCGAATGTTTTCTCTCGATCTTGGAATCTCGAGGTCGTTGCACCAAAACACGCATTCTGGCCTGACTCTCCCTTCGAGAGGATACGGCCTCTCCTCCACCCCCCCCCTCTCTCGCTATCTATCTCTCTCTCTCTCTCTCTTACTCTCTTTCTCTCTTCGACGATTCCCGAAACTATTTTTGGCGATGAAATGCAAGAACGACGACGCTGCACCCTCCTCCACCTACTTCTTCGACCTCACCTCCCCCTCTAACCCGAGCATCCTCCCTACGCGAGCTACAACACGACTACTACGTTCATCTCTCTTTCTTCGTGTCGCGCGATATCGCGTCTCGCTCGATTTCTCGAGAGTCTTGCTGTTATATAGTAGGAAGGAGACCATCTCGACGCAT
>OU964981.1:1982758-1992758 GCA_918808275.2 Dolichovespula sylvestris
GATAGTAGTAGTGGTAGTAGTAGTAGTAGTAGTAGTAGTAGTAGTAGTAGTAGTCTCTCTCTTTTCCTCTTCCCTCTTTGCTCCTCCCTAAAGAAGGCCCCTCGTTTCGGCACTTCGCCATTAGGGGATACCGACAACGAAGAATCCGAGCGTGGAATCGAGCGAACGATATTAGGAGAGAGAGAGAGAGAGAGAGAGACAGACAGACAGAGAGACAGAAAGAGAGAGAGAAAGAGAGAGAGAGAGAGCGCTTAGTCTGGATCAGTCCGGAATTCGTTCGGGTCGCGTTTCATTTCACCAAAATGGGGCCGTGTGTCTTTTTGCGTTTCGAAATAATAATCAGTTGAGAACAAAAAAAAAAAAATAAGAACAAAAAAAGAAAAGAGAAAAAAGTAGAAAAGAAGAATGAATTAACATATTTTAATGACGTCTCATGGACGCGATTAATGTATCGATACGAAACATTTTCACGAGGAATAGTTACATACGTTCGATGGTTATATAGTGACAGAGAGCCCGACGATAGTCAACATCGTCGAATATCCGTGTCCAGAGGAAAAGGCCGTCTCTAAATCCCGTAGTTTACCCCCTCCTGACACGTTGAGTGACGCGTTTAACGCGGCCGTTTTATTACGAACCCCCTGCCGCCGTGACGCTCCCTCCAATTTCATCGTACAATAAAACACGTGGCGACAAATTCGACGCTCCGGCAAATCACGATCGAGCAGACTCGACGTGAACCAACCGACTCTTTCTCTCTCTCTCTCTCTCTCTCTCTCTCTCTCTCTCTCTACTCTATCTATGTATCTATCTATCTCTATCTATCTCTCTGTTCACTCACTCTCTCTCTCTCTCTCTCTCGCACCCGTTTTCCATACATCGTTCCGTGATGACGATACGGCTTTTGCGGTCTTTGACATGCTAATGTTCATCGTACGGTGTTATCCTTTCTATGGCTACAACATCAGCGTTGACCGTAATCGTTTTAGCGAGTCTTTAATATCCCACCGATAAACTATAATCCTTCGATCTGAATGGAGCATTAAAACTTGTCTCATGGGAGCGATCGCTATTCTCAAGATAAAACGTTACCTTCTTATTTCGATTAACGCGCACGCGCGCGCGCGCGCGCGTTAACAGACACAAAAAGTATTCCCGTTTCGATCTTTTCGAAAGAAAAAAGAAATAATGATAAAATTAAATGGCACGTATTGGCTACAGTTGTAATAGGTAAATAACCGGGTACCATTCACGATACCTATGGCCAAGTTCGTAAACTCCCAGAAACATTTTTATCCTTGGTAGAAGCTTAAGAGGGATAGCATGAAAGAGGGAAGAGAAAAGGAGGAGAGAGAGAGAGAGAGAGAGAGAGAGAGAGAGAGAGAGAGAGGGACTCGAGGATGCGGTCAGACATCTCTCGGACGCTTTTCGGACGCGCGCCGTTATTTAGTACAACGAAACTCGTTCCACCCCGCTTAAGTGTTCCGCTGACTTACATCCCTCTGGGGCAAGGGCGCGTTAAGGAGGCGTGACCGTGTATCCCCGTCTCGGCGAGAGGGCTCGACCGTATCCCAAAAACTTTTCCCTCGAATAATACCAGGGAAACACTCTACTCTTCGTAGATTTTTCCTAAAGTTGGATGCTCGCCAATTTGTTATTAGAGGATAGTTAACTACAGAGTGAGCCATTTAAATGCTAACACTTATTATCATCGGACTTTAATGATCAAAATAATAATTTCGAGTCGTTCCTTATTCCTTTTATCTTATTTTATTGTTTTTCGTTATTTTCTATTCTTCTTCTTCTTCTTCTTCTTTCTATCCTATCTCCTCTTTCGACGATCCAAACGACGCAGTAAAAATCATTCTTTTTTCTTTTTCCCCCCCCAGAAACGTTCGAGCGTGCGTAGCTTGTATTTAAAATACGATTAACGAAATCATAATTATGTAAATATTAATTTCTACCTTATTAATTATACACGTTAACCCGTGCGTTACATATGACAGGAACGTACGTACCACCAATCGATTTTGGAGATATTCCAACGTGAACTATTTTATCATCGATAATATCCAAAACTTGCTAGGTATGTAGCTCGTAAATCGAAAAGTATGTATGTATGTATGTATGTATGTATGTATGTACGTACGTACGTATGTATAACGATTCTTTTTCACGTGGCTTCGAAATTCTCAGAAACGAGAGATCGATCTTATTTGCGAAGAAAGGAGGTTTATCTCGAGGATCCGAATTTTCGATGTAAAGAACGCTCCCTATCTACCTCTCTACCTCTCTCTCTCTCTCTCTCCCTCTCTCTTTCTCTCTCTATCTTTCACGTGTATTCCTATCGGTCGGCAGGCTCGAAAAAAGCAGTTCGGTGCCCACTTGAAGCTGGTGCTTACGATCAAGCGGCGCAGCGAAGCATCTCCGACGATACATCATCCGGGAGAGCGCTTATCTCTACCGGATCTTCTATCTCCTTCGGGCTCTCGCTTCTATCGAACAATACTTCGCACGTACATGTGTATCCGCTTATACGTATGTTCCTTGTGTCTCTCTCTCTCTCTCTCTCTCTCTCTCTCTCTCTGTGTATGTGTATGCGTTTGCGTTAGTGCGTGGATGCACGTGTGTGTCCGTTACGACGTGTGTACGTTAACCGCGTGTAAGGGTATATATCTACCTTCGTCGCGAGGAGTCGGTAATTCGAGAGCGAGCAAGGAGTATACGCAACTGGATGATGGCGTTTTATATGCCACCGAACCGTACGAAAAGCATGAACCATATAAAAGAATGTCCCAATCCTCTTGCTGGCGCCTTTCATCTTGCCGCGATACGAGAGAAAGAAAAAAAGAAGGAAACGAGGGGAAAAAGAAGAAGAAGAAGAAGACAGAAAGAAAGAGAGAGAGAGAGAGAGAGAAACGTCGAAAAAAAAGAGAAGTAAAAATTTCAAGGAGATTACAAAATTCTATCGATATTTCTTCCGACGTTTTTTTAACCTTTTTCTTTCTTTTTTTTTTTTTTTTCATGATTAGAGAAAAAAATGTTTAACGATCGTTCCGAACAACCCCATTCGTTATAGGACGCGTTGTTATTGTATCTCAACGTTCACGCGTATACGAACCGATACCCCGGCCGATCGGTCGAATAAATTTTCGAGAAGATCGAACGACGTCGTTGGCGTTAATCGTTCCTGAAATACAAACGATAACTCTTAGCGAAGCGCGCAGACGCGGAACGAGAAGCGGCAGAGAGCCGGCACAACAACGTAAGAATAGTATACACGGGAACTCGTGAGTTCCGCGTCCGATGACGAATGTGCTACGAGCGCCGAGCCAGGCATAATTGACTGTCATTATGTCATACACGCCATTTAATCACAATTATTCCTTTGCGCGTTCGCGCTCGCGCTCGCGCACGTACATTCGCGTCCTTTCTATCGCCTACGACCGCATCGAACCGTTACGTGATTATTCTCCCGCGTAATTTCGAATTTCCGTGTATATTCGAAAGCCGATCGGGGATAATCGAAACCGTAAGAATTCATTTCGCAAAAAGATTATAAAAGGAAATATAAAGGGAGAGAGAGATAGGGGGGGAGAGGGAGAGAAGGATGAGAAGAAAAGAAAAAATTATAAGAACACTTACAGGATCGTAGTATTACGTATCCGATGTATCTAACAATGGACGTTACAAAATAAAATATAAAAAGGATAAGCAAGTTTCTTTTTAAGTACTAATCGATTGCGCGACATAGAAGAAATATCGATGATCATCGGTAAGATACGATCGATCGATAGAGAGAGATAGAAAAAGAGAAAGGGAGAGAGAGAGAGAGAGAGAGAAGACGTTCCAATAAGAAGAGAGAAATCTTACGTTTAATTATCTGTCTCGTTTTCTCGCTATCTGTCGAGATAATTATCGTAACGTAGGTAGTACGCGGAAAGTCGACGTGTATATGGTACAAAAGAATAGAAGAGACTTTATATATACATATATACATATATACACACACCACACACACATATATATGGTGCTCCAAATATGGCGGTTCGTCCAATCGGCTACCTTAGGCGGATATTACGGGTCGAAGCGTTCCGAAAGCATTCACGACGCTCTCCCGTACGCATCCTTCTCTCGCGAAGCTCATGGTGGGAGCCTCTCTATCTCTCTCTCTCTCTCTCTCTCGAGGTGGTTAAGATCGAAGGAGGAGAAGAGAGGAGATAGGAGGGCCGAGGGGAAGGACAGACGAAAGGGCCGGGATGGAGGCAGCATTCCATCAAACCAGACTCCATCTTATGTACGTCTAACCCCCAGGCAACGCATCTCTCGCTTCTTTCGATCGAATCGACTCGTCGATCTTCTCTCTCTCTCTCTCTCTCTCTCTCTCTCTTTCTCTTCTTCGAACACGATGTTCCTACGGTGTGTCCCGTTCCCGCTGATTTCGAAGCACGAATTTAGCTATGGGAATAATAAAAAATGCATACCCGTAACAAGCCTAACTATAAGAAAGAAACATCGAAAGACTTGCTTTACTCGTTAGTAATAATTAATACTAATGATCCGGGCAGAATGAAAACAATAAATCTCCTAGATGATTCATCTATCTCATTTTAATATGTCGACCCTATAAATGTTAATTACACTTGACTCCACTCTCAAACTTATGCATGATACCAGATTAAAAAGAAAAGGAAAAAAAAAAAAAAAAAAGAAATAGGAAGAAGAAAAATAGAAAAAGGAAAAAGGAGAAGGGAAAGGAATCGAAAAGGGAAACGTAGAGCAACGTAGTTGTGTTGTGTTGTTGTGTTTTGTTGGCGAGGAACGAAATCACGTGGGTAAGGTTTGTTCCTCGAATTCCTCGTACGAAGGATACACGCGTGGATGCATAATGGCTGCTCGTTAGACCCTCCCGATCTCTCGAAGGATCGAAGTTCGAAAGGAAGGATACCGACTGGGAGGAAGGTCGACGACGTGCCAGCGAATGGGCGCGTTGACGTGACTCTCGATGGATGCATTTTTAACGTGTACGAAAATAGCGACTATCGTGTGAGAAAATGTGTGAGAGAGATAGATAGATAGATAGATAGATAGATATATATATATATATAGAGAGAGAGAGAAAGAGAGAGAAAACGATAGGGAGTAGAGAGCAGACAAAACAGCGACAGCTGCGACAAAGACGAGCAAGAAGACTACGACGAAGACGAAGACGAAGACGAAGACGAAGACGAAGACGAAGACGAAGACGATGACGGCGACGCCTTCAAGAAGGACGATTATACTTCTCTCCGCCGAATTCTACTATTTTCTTTCTCTCTTTATTTTGATTCTTTTACTTTATTTCTTTTTAATTTTTATTTTCTTCTCATCCTCCTCACCCTGCATAGCTTCTTTCGGAGCCATTTGTTTACTTCAAAAATAAGATCAAAAGATGTGTTACGAGAGAGAGAGAGAGAGAGAGAGAGAGAGAGAGAAGAAGGTGAAAAATATGAAAAAAAAAAAATGAAAAAATTGGCAGAAGAAAAAGGAAAAGGAGAAAAAAAAAGAGAGATAAAGAGAAATAATTTTTTTTTTTCCCCCCATCGACGATCTTCGTCGCACTTCCTCCTTTTGCACGATTCTCCAAGGAGAAGTGCGGCGATAAAATAATGTCTACGGGAGACCGGTGCTAAAATAATCGTAAAATTACGGAATGTCTCGCCCACACGGGCCTCCTTTAGCACAGCTTTAACATACCGTACACCTACTTCACGTATCTGCATAATATATATCGGCTTGCTCCTTCCTCTATCTGTTTTTTTCCTCTTTATTTATTTTTATTTTTTTTTCTTTCCTTCTTCTTCTCCTTCTTCTTCTTATTCTTATTCTACGTCTTCTTCTTTGACCCGTTCGATTTTCGTCCCCGCGCGAAGAGACAGATAGAAAATTTCTCGCATGAAAATGTGAACGTCTCGTCAGCATCCTTCTTCGTGGACGATTCTTCGAATGCATCGTTATAACTCGACTACTACGAGGTTACGATCGCGATCGAGGAGATCGTTGATCCCTTAGCGTTACGTGTTGTCGCGTGGTTACAAAACCAAGAAAAATATTATGTAAGAGATATTTTAAACGTACGGGGCGGTCCCCGCGGGTCTCGCCCGAGTGATTAATGAACACGACGATTTCATTAAAAAAAGGGACTCGAGAGAGCCAAGGTCGTCGTTACGATGCATGCACGTTTGCGACGTTCGCAAGTTCTATCGTAACGGGAGCGGGGAGGGGGAAGAAGAAAAAGTGTTTCGCGTTTCATCGTAGAGAGAAGGAAAGAGAGAAAGATCGATCGGGTTTCTCACGGATTTTTCCATAAATCGCGTCTACCTTATTTAAAAGATAAAGAAGTAAGGGGACCAGTCGAATAAACGAGAATAGAAAGGGGCAGAGCGTCCCATTGTTTCTTTCGTCACAGCAATCTGTTGTCGGTCCTCTCGACTGAAGTGCGTCCTCGTTCGGCCTTCTCAACCCCATTCGACCAACGGCATGTTTCGTCTCACCGGTCCAAGCAACATCCCAGTCCGCTAGACTGTTCCTCTCTCTCTCTCTCTCTCTATCTCTCTCTATCTCTCTCTCACTCCGTCTGTCTTTCTTGTTCTCTCGAGTGTTCGGACTTCTCGAGCGACCCTCGAATCGACCCTCGGAGTAATAGCTAGCACCCTTGCTCCTGTGCACGCACCCTCGAAACGTCGACAATTAGTTTCCCATTGACCTATACCGCGTGCAGCCACCCTCTGTATAAGCTTTTCTTCGGCGAAGAATTAACGCGAACAAACAAACAAACAAACAAACGAACGAACGAACGAACGAACGAACGAACGTACGTACGTACGTACGTACGTACGTAGAAAGGAATGAACGAACGCCGGTGGGAAACGAATCTGTTTCCTGTCAGCTTTCTGCGTACGAATAACAGGAGGCTCTGGCATGAAGGAAAAATTGTCGATTTTCGACGATGAGAGTCCCGATCGATTTATCGAGCCGAAGAGAAGATGGTGACAGAAAGAGAGAGAAAGAGAGAGAGAGCGTGTGTGTGTGTGTGTATGTATAAGAAGAGCGAGAACTCGCGCGAGCGAAGTTAATAAAGAACGACAAGCGACACCTGTTATTACTCCGGACGCGAGGTTTGATCGAACGATAACGTATCGTTGTCCGACATTCCCTCCTTCGAAAAACACCGATCGCCTGACAAACTAACAGAGGTGCCATGTTCCAAGATGGGTAAATATATTCCTTTTCTCTTCCTCTCTCTCTCTCTCTCTCTCTCTCTCTCTCTCTCTCACACACACACACTCTCTCTTACTCTTTCTCTTCGATCGAAGACGCCTCCAAGTCGGAGGAAGCCACGACCTCATTATCGAATCGTCGACACGATCGAAGATACGGCTCGTGCAGTAAAAAAAAAAATAAAAAAAAAAAGAGAGAAAGAAAGAGAGCGAAAGCGAAACAGAGAGAGAGAGAGAGAGGGATAGATAGATAGATAGAGAGAGAGAGAGAGAGAGAGAGAGAGATAGAGAAAACGGTATGCGTGTTAGAGCGCACAGACAGAACTCGTGAGAGCCAGTGTGTCACGTCCGGCAGGTAGAGAAGATAACGTAGCACGCGCGCGCACGCCACCACCACTACCACCACCACCACCCCCTCCTCCTCCTCCTCCTCCTCCTCCTCCTCTCCCATTTCTCCACCAGCCGAGGTCCACTACTTCTCTGTGTGGTTGTAATTAAACACGAGGAAGCTGCTGGAATAAAACTCGAGTGGCACCGCTAATTAACGATGCCGAGGTGTTGAAATCGAGTCGCAGTATTTCACCGCTCTTGCTGGACGCCGGTGGACTCGCTTTAAGACCTCGTCGAGAACTCGCAAAAGAGAGAGAGAGAGAGAGAGAGAGAGAGAGAGAGAGAGAGAGAAAGAGAGAGGAAAGAGGGTAAAGGAGTATAGATTCTCCGGACACGGAGAACTAATAGGGCAGGGTGAGAAACAAGCCGGCAGAAAGATAAGAGTGCTGGACTGGACTGGCATAATAATTTGTGTCGCGTCTTTTTCTCTCGAACTCGGTATGGAATTGAGGAAGAGAGAGAAAGATAGATAGATAGATAGAGAGAGAGAGAGAGAAAGAGAGAGAGAGAGAGTAAAGTATACTACCTACGTTAGCGGAAGAGGACGAAAGAGGGAAACGTGTCTCAATTAAAAGCTTCGTCGAAGAGAAGGATAAAAAAAAAAAAAAAAGAAATTCGTCGAGTTTTAACGAGAAGTTGAATTTCATTTCCCATACGCCATTTCTTCTCCCTCTAGTTGCACGTTACTATTACCAGACATGGTAGTGGATTGTTACGGCGGTGAAAATTGAACGTTGCCGTTTTCTGTCTTCCTTTTATCTTTTCTTTTTTTTTTTTTTTTTTTTTTTTTTTTTTTCTTTATAAAAAGTGAAAGGTTCTTGTGGAAATAGTACGAATAATACACCGTTATAGTAAAAATTCGCCGTTTGAAATTAATGCGATACATCAAAAGCGATGGATACGCATAAGTTAACCAATCACGTTATTCCCGGAGATAGATAGATTGAAAGAGAGAGGAAAGAGAGAGAGAGAGAGAGAGAGAGAAGAAAAATTGTGTAGGATAAAAATTGCGATCGGTACGACAAACGAAATGCAATTAGCGGCTGGAAGGCACTTCCCTCTTCCTTCATTAAAGCTTTCTTTTATACCGCCTTTCTATTTTTGTTCCACGACTACGATATATTATATATATATATATATATATATATATATATATATATATATATGTATATATATATATATGTATGTATATATGTATATGTATATACATGTAGTACCTACCAACCAACCTACCTACCTACCTACTCCGCTTCTACGAACACTTCTTCTCTTATTATTTCTCTCTTTTCCAATCTCTCCGCCCCCTTTCGCCTCTTCACCTTTTATCGTTGTTCAACGATGGCGGTGTGCGCTCATTGTACTCCGACACAATAATAATTGCGCTAATGATCGAGCTCGAAAAGCGCTTCGTAATCGGACGGCTCGACCACACACTCATATCTACGTACATTCACGAGAGAAAAGAGAGAGGAAGAGAGAGAGAGAGAGGGAGAGAGAGAGAGAGAGAGAGAGAGAGTACGCGTGAAAACTTCCTCGAATCACTAATGATCTTCGATTGTCAAGCGAGTACGTATATTTAAATTTAAAAAAAATAAATAATAATAATAATAATAATAATAATAATAATAATAACAAAAAGCTCTGAAAAATATGTTATAAATATAGCGTAGAAGATTAATTTCGTTTTGAGGAAAGGAAGATGGGATCTCGTAGAAGAAAGAAAAAAAGAAAAAAAAAGAAAGAGAGAGAGAGAGAGAGAGAGAGAGAGAGAGAAAGGGTTGAGAGTCCGAGGTCGCAGGGGCGGATTAAAGGGAGTCGCGTGTGTGGAAACCCGGCGGCGGTGAGAACGCACGTAGGAAGCGGTAGAATACGGCGTGCACGGGGCACTCTCTTCATTTCCAGGCTGTCACGAGCAGAAGAAGATTCGGGCTGCGTTTGACAGCCGCAGGGTCTGGATTGGGTGCCGGTGGTGGTGCTGCTGCTACCGCCGTTCCAGGACCGTACGTTGGGAGAGCTACGTGCAGGGGCACGCTCGAGGTGAGCCATGGGGAGAAGGAAGAGTAAGAGGAAGAGGAGGAAGAGGAGGAGGAGGAGGTGGTGGTGATGGTGGTATAGGAGGTGGAGAAAGACAGAGAGAGCTGAACCGATGTGCTTCTACCACCGAGAAACGAACGAAGAAGCACCCTTTTTACTTTCATATTCTCTTTCTATATCTATCTCTCTCTCTCTCTCTTTCTCTCTTTCTCTTTCACTCTATATATATATTCTTTCTCTCTCTCTTTCTCTCTCTCTCTATATATATATACATATAGATATCTTTCTATCTCTCTTTGTCCGTTTCACAATGTTTC
>OU964981.1:1997758-2022758 GCA_918808275.2 Dolichovespula sylvestris
CAGTCGAAAGAAAGAAAGAAAGAAAGAAAGAAAGAAAGAAGACGAAGAAGAAGAAGAAGAAGAAAAAGAAGAAGAAGAAAAAGGAAGAAGGAAAGAGAAAAAGAGGAAAGAGGAGAGAAAGAAAGAGAGAGAGAGAAAAAAACATTCCCTCGGAACGATCTCGACTGCTACGCCAATGCGCCGACGAGTAGAATGTAGAAAGAGAGACGGACGAAAGGCTGGTAGAAGAGAGAGAAAGAGAGAGAAAGAGAAAGAGAGAGAGAGAGAGAGAGAGAGAGAGAGAGAGAGGATGGCTAACAATGGCCGCCAACCAAAACATCCGATAAATCTAACTGGCCCGGACCTCAAGTCCCGAGGGGTTTTAAACTCTCTCACCCCAAACGCCAACGCGGACGCAACCCTTACATTACGCTACACTCACGGAAAAGGGTGCCACGCCGTGAGCGAGCCACCATCGTAGGGGTAGCCCGGAGGGTGAGTCTATGACGTGCGACCGACGAAAAAGCGGTAACCGAGAGCGAGAGAATTCCTCCTGCGTTCCACTCGACCTGTGTTATCCTTTCTCTCTCTCTCTCTCTCTCTCTCTCTCTCTCTCTCTCTGTCGATTGAAAAACCCTTTTCAGAGGTAGGAAAGACAAAGTTCGCGAACTAATGAGATCACGGACACAGAATCGTCCGGACACATATAGGCTCTGTGGTCGTGTACCGATTTCTCTCTCTCTCTCTCTCTCTCTTTCTCTCTTTCTCTCGAATTTGTTTCGCGGCCTCGTCCTAATTCGTTTTCTCTTTCTCTCTCTTTCTCTTTTTCGTTCACTCTCTCTCTCTCTATCTCTATCTCAGTGAGAGAGAAAGAGAGCTTGATCTCTTCTGGCAAGAGAACCGGCCGATTCTCGGTGTCGTCGGAACGTAAACTCTCGACGTTACGGTCCACCTCCGCGAATATCTCCCCGAGGAGGAAAATAAAATTGTTCGAGTTAAGATCGACCTTATTTTTTATCTCTTTTTCTTCTCGAAATAAGAAACGTTCCCAATCCGTTTTTCGTTCGTTCTTACGTTCGAAGCGTTTCTTACGTTCTTACATTCGTTCGTTCGTTCGTTCGTTCGTTCGTTCGTACGTTCGTACGTTCGAAGCCGTTCCTATAACTCGAAATAACGCGAGCGGCGCAGCGAGAGCTCCGTTAAGGAGTAACCGCGTGCCTCTCCTCCTCGTAATAATAAATGGGGAGACGGAAATATGTCGTCGAACGCCGCCGAGGACGTAGGCGAGTAAACGTGTGCACGCGAGCGCGCCCACACACACACACACACACACACACACACACACGCATACGCATACGCAAACGCGCACGCGCACACGTACACACAAAATCAAGAAACTCGATTCTCGCGAGAGAGCGACGTATCGAAGAGTCGAATAGAGAGAACCGAGCGATGCATGGAATGCGTGGATTCCACGAGTATAATCGAACGTGGATCCCTCGTTTCTTTTTCCCGCCAAAGAATCTCGATGGATCTTCGATATTTATGTCAAATGACTCTCGATCCCATCTCTCCCCCTACCCCCTCCTCCCGCCCGCCCCACATCTCTCCATCCACAAACGGGATTCGTCTCCTAAGATATAATTTATTCCTTGTCAGGATTATAAAATTAGTCGTTTATGGAATATTATAATCTATTGAATTTTAATCGTTCTTACGCATTTAATCTGTTCATAAATCTTTCATCAACTTTCGCTCGCCACGCGGAATAAATATTATCCTCGTAATTGGTAGGTACGGGCCGGTCGATCGTACAAAAAATATTGTGGCATTAGGATCAAATATAAATATTCCCTCTATGCTTGTTTTTCTTTTTCTCTTTTTACGTTTAAATAATTACGCTCGTTTAATGAAATAATTAAAGCGACGTGTATAGGATACGGATAACAAATTCGTACTTGTTTCTTTTTGTTTCTTTTTTTTTTTTTTTTTTTTTCTTTTTATTCTTGTTCCTATCAAATACATACTTATGAATTGATATAACTTTTATAGTTGTCGAAAAACCTATTTAATTATTAATCCACGTCGTACATATCCATCGGATTGACGATAACGTAGTCGTATAAATCCGACGAAACTCGTTCCGTGAAAAACTGGCGGCCCCTCGCCCCCACCCCAACCAAACGAATCGTAATAATTAATCGAATTTGACGGGCGCCCGTCGCGTTACATTCCTCGCATGTAACATTAGACAGTTAGAGATGTAAGAGTTATCTCTTGGACTTTGATACTCGGGAATCACCGATCGTAACGGTGAGAGCGCGAAAAATGGCCGCGTTAATACGTTCGTATCTGGAACGCGGCGTCGAAAGAAACGAAGGATGATTGCTTGAGACAGAAAGAGAGAGAGAGAGAGAGAGAGAGTCGTAAAATAGATAGAGGGATTAGACGAGAAATATTAACGGTTATCGTTCCTATGAGATGGATGAAATTATGAAATCGAAATAAATGATTTGGAAATAAGCGCATAAATATCAGGAATAAAATACGAATCTTAAATATTGATTATGAAAATACGAAAAATTTGTGTAATCCCGACGATATTAAAATTAAATAATAAAGAACGAATAGATTGAAAGAAAGAGAGAGAGAGAGATAGAGGTAGAAAGAGAGTGAGAGAGAGAGAGAGAGAGAGAGAGAGAGAGAGAGAAGGAAGAAGAGAAAGAGAAAAGATAGGAGGATGAAGGAAGAAAGAAGGAAGGAGGGTTTTCGTCCGGGGAGTAGAAGCGGTCCTCCTTGTTCCCTCCCTCCTCCGGGATCGGCCGTGACTCGCGCGTTCCGTGGGCGGAAGGAAGAGGAGCAGACGAGAGGAGAACGAGGAGGCTCCAGAAAGAGGACAGACAGGTCGGCCCGAGAGAGGAACTCGCGGCTGCCATGGTTACCGTCGCAATCCCGCCTCGCCTCGTTGCCATGGAGACGCCTCACGTCTCTCGCCCTCTCAGTATCACTCTCTCTCTTTTCCTCTCCTTTCGCTCTTTCTCTCTCTCTCTCTCTCTCTCTCTCTCTCTCTCTCATACAAACACGCATACACACAACACACACACACTGACAGAGAGAGAGAGAGAGAGAGAGAGAGAGAGAGAGAGAGACCTAGCACGGCAACCTTCTCTTCTTCTCTTTACACGCCAGAAGGACCGTTCTCTCTCTCTCTCTCTCTCTTTCTCTCGTTCCGTCCTTTTCCTTCGCGAAAGAGGGAGATACACGCACGTAAGAGAATGAGAAAGAAAGAGGGAGATATAGCGAACGCGCATGCGCACGCGATATATATCTCGTCTTTTCGTGATGAGCCTTTACGTGCCGTCGGAATGGCCCGATTACTCATTCGATTACTTATCAACGGGAAAACGGCGCTCTCCTCTTCTCCACGCTCTCATCTCTATCGCCTTATTTCTCCTTTGTTCAATTTTTTCGTTTCCTTTTCTCTTACATCCCTTCAAACTTTAAACGTCTCTCTGAAAGATTTCCACCTTCGTAAAATCTAATCCATCCCTCGCTCCTCCGTCCTCCGCCCCTTCCCCCACTCACCCCCTCCCGGCCCGACCTTGTCCACGTTACAATATTTTTCTTTCCACGCTCCGAACCCCCTCCTCCCCGCCCCTCATTAATCGCCATCACTTCTTTTCATTTCTTTTCTTTTCTTTTCTTTTTTTTTTCTTTTTACTTACGCGCGTACGAACGTTACCCATTCGAACGAAACCGAACTACCGTAAACCGACTTATAATTTAAATTACTGATTCGAAACGTCGTCGGTTTGTTCTTATTTCTTCTTTTTTTCTCTTTTGATCTTTTACAAAGGAATTAGCGTGCTGACGAGATGAGAAAAATGAATTAAAACAAAATAAAAAGGAAGGAAGGAAGAAAGAGAGAGAGAGAGAGAGAGAGAGAGAGAGAGAGAGAAAAGAAAAGAAAAGAAAGGAAAAGGAAATAAGTAAAACGTTTCCCGATTGATCGAATCTATCGGGCGTAGCTGATCGGTCGCAATTACGGGCCCGGAATAATGATCATTATTTTCGTGCGATCGCAGCTGCCGTTTTGTACGTGCGTCACCGTGTCGAGAAGCGGGAGGAAAGAGAGAGAGAGAGAGAGAGAGAGAGAGAGAGAGGAAAAGAGTGAGAGAGAGGGATAGAGGCAGACAGAGAGTAAACGAGAGAGAGTGAGAGAGGTGTAAGCGCCCTGTTTTATAAGCCCCGATTCTGATTGGCCGTCGCGTCAGCCGATATCAATATTTATTCAACGCGGCGAATGCTCGAGGCACGATTAAAACTTGTTTATGCTCCGTACGCGATTCGCTCCTCCCATCGTTGCTGTGCGTGTACTCGCCCTCCTCTTCCTCCTTCTCTTCCTCTTCCTCTTCCTCCTCTTCCTCGCGAGAAAAAGAGACGAGAGAGAGAGAGAGAGAGAGAGAGAGAACGAAAGATAGACTCTTTGCATATACCAATATATGTACGTACCTACGTACACCTACGCCGCCCCCTTTACCACCGTCTTTTTACTATCTCGTCGAACGTACGCGCAAAACTAGCACTGATAATATTCCATGATTAATGGCATCGAAACGGAGAGTGTTAGAGCGCGAAAAAATGTCGTTAAGTGTACCGATTTATGTATATGTAAGAGTATTATGAACCCCCCCCCCTCCCCCACAGGTCTTTCTATCTAGTTTGAGAGGGTTGATTGAGATTGATACCGATGTTTCTTCTTCGGGGTGGCTTGTTAACTTTCCTTTTGATACGTATGAGATATCAGAATTTATATATATATATATATATATATATATATATATATATATATATGCACTTTTTTTTTATGATTAACTTACCAGGGCTGCCGAGGAAGACGGAGGAATAAAGGACGCCACGACGCGCGGCATCGCTCGCCGCTCTTTGCGCGTCTGGCGGTGAACTCCATTCTCTACGCGGACACCATTTTCCTGAAACAAAATAAATTTATTTTTGTAACTCATTTGACCGTTCCACTATTTATTCACGTGAATCGAAAATGTCGTTATCATTTATGAAACTTGGCAAGGGTTATATACGAAGGCATCTCGATGACGACTTATCGATTGTCTTAATCGACGATAATATTATATTTGAAAGGATACATATCGAGCAAAATATATTCTGCATGAGGAAGAAGTAGAAGAAGAAGAAGAAGAAGAAGAAGAAGAAGAAGACAAAAAATATAGGTGACAAAAATGATCGCTTCCTTTCGTTTCTTTCCCAGTATACCGGGACCGGAAACAATATAGTCGTGATAAAAATAATTGAATAAGCGCGGCAAAGAGCACGTCCGATTACAGAGCGTTATTCGTTCGATCGTTTATCCGCCTAACGGTGCAGCACGATAAATGCATCGCCCGCTTATCCGCGAACGAGCGAAAGTCCGATAAAAAATTTATTATCGCGGAATAAACTCCGACGCGACGTGCTGTAAAGTAAATAGAAGTTTGCTCGGATATGAGAGAGAGAGAAAGAGAGAGAGAGAGAGAGAGAGAGAGAGAGAGAGAGAGAGAGAGAACATTTGCTTTTATCTCCGAATTTATATTCGGGTATACTGCACGAAACGTAAGTTTAATCGACTACGCTTTTAACGGACGATGTTCACGAAAAGATCGACGAAAAACTTGATCGCGACGATTCAATCTATAAAACTATTATTACGTTTTATTCCAATCCCATGCGTCCTATCGCTATCATTAATATCGTTAACTACTCTACGATGATTACGATTATATTATAATAATAATAATAATAATAATAATTATCATCATCATCATCATCATCATCATCATCATCATCATCATCATCATTATTATTATTTTTATTGTCTCCAACGAAGAGAAGACACGAGAGCGAGCGTAAGTGCAATTTTGTGGATGTGAAAATAAGAAAAGGCGTCTACTTTATTTCCACGTAGATCCCGAGCGAATGAGGATACACGGTAAGAAAGGGTGCCACCGTACGGGATAAGAGTAAGCCACGGAGCGAAGTAATTTCGCAAAGGAGAGGGAGTGGGAGGTCTCGCTGGATGAGAGAGGATATAGTCTTATCTCTGGAATATACCCTCCTTTCTCTCTCTCTCTCTCTCTCTCTTCTGTTTCTACATGAAAATTATATCCTTAATACATTTGCTAGCACGCGTCATTTAGACATACGCCATCCAACAAAGTATCTTACGACATACACATGTATATATGCACATCACAAAACATATTTTTTATAATTAACATTGGTAACGTCGAAAAAAAAGTAACGGAAAAAGAAAAAGAAATGAAAATTAACTCTTCGCGTGAACAAGGATCTCATTCGAACGAACGAACGAACGAACGAACGAAAGTTAGGCGAACGTAAGTGCCGCGTCTTTATTATTCCATAATTCTCTTACAAAAACATTGATTAGACGGTCCGAACGAAATGATAGGCCCCTTAAAGCTTGGCGTTGCGGTTAAGGTGGGTGGGACAAATTCGTGGTCAAACCGGCAAATTACGGGTTCTTGGCGATTATTTTCGAATCACCCGGTGGCAAGTGAAAACATACAGTAAAGTAACTCACGCCTCAGAAAATATTAACGCCATATGGAATGACTATTCGGATGAGATGCCTGTTAACACATCTAAGACTAGAGGATAGACATCGAGTATTTCCTTCTCGGCTAAATAAAGACGAATCCATGCAACCGGCCTTCTAAAGTCTGATCGAACGGAGGGCAAAAGCCGAACGGTATTGGCTATGTGTTTTTACACTCTCGAGGACGATGTCTTAGGATTCTGTCTCCTTTTTCTATCTCTATACATACATACATACATACATACATACATACATACATACATACATACATACATACATACATACATACATACATACATACATACATACATACATACATACAAACATATATATATATATATATATATATATATATATATATATCTTTTTCTATCTCGTATTAGGTATACGTCGAGACGAAACGAAGGAAGAATATATCAGGATTATTCGAAGACGTTTCTTCGTCTGGTTGGACCAGTACGAGCACACCAACCGTGTGCGTCACTGCTATTTCGAGATTCCACGTAGAGGAGAGAAGAGAAGAGAAGAGAAGAGAAGAGAAGAGAAGAAATGAGAAGAGAAGAGAACCGAAGAGAACTTTTGTATACCTGTAGTAGGAATCCTAGGGCGATGAGAGAAGATTTATAAGCGTTAGGAGACAGCTTGTAATCATACGCGTCGGGCCCATTAAAACCCACGAGTTCTGATTTACCGTGGGAAAATATGAAAAATCCACGAATACTCGAGCGTAACGTTAAAGCCACTTACCGCACTAACGGTAGTTAAGTTTCTTGTAGGACTAAATGCTCGGGGGACTCGTAACGAAATTCTTATTACGATTATTCTCGCGGGCGATTGAAAATCCCGATAATAACCGTGTTTCACCTCGATCGCGATTGACGCAAAGCGAGCTCGTAATGAACCCCTCTTAAGTAGGTAGGTTGGTGGTAGGTAGATGGTTAGAGGTACCCACCTGGGTAACTATACTATCGCGTTATTAAATGAACGATCTTTTCGTATTTTCCTGCACGCGAGTAACTTTAATCGTCTCTCATCATCTTAGTCTCGAGGATTCTACGGAGTAAGAACTCGATGAGAGAGGAAAAGGAGTTCGGAGAAAGAAAAATAAGAATAAGATAGAGAAGAGAGAGAGAGAGAGAGAGAGAGAAGGAGAGGAAGAGGGAGGATTTGCTAAGTGGCATCAAGTGAGACGTCTCTTTTGAACGATCGCCGTGGCTAAATTGCGAGTTAACTTCGGTCTACGGGTTCGCGTGTTCGCGACAGTCATGCCACGCGCCCGAGTCATGTAGAGACGAAGACGAAGCGAAAACGAAGAGGAGGAAGAGGAGGTGAAGAAGAAGAAGAAGAAGAAGAAGAAGAAGAAGAAGACGAAGACGAAGATGAAGAAGAGGAACGGTCGAACGGTCGGATGGATAGCGGCACGATGACCACGTCATCATCGTCCAAGCCACCGACTATCGCTTTACTTTTGCATCCGAATATCCGACTTGACGTTTATAAATTGAAATGTAATTCGACTGGCACGCGACCGAGTTCCCCTTTCCACCCCACCCCCTCGCTCCCTCTCGACAACCCAACCCAACCCCCACCCCCAGCCTACCTCTTTTCTCTTCCCCTTCCCCATTCGCTATCTTTTTTCTTCGTACTTTCACGTGGCTAACTGTTCGTTCAACGGATAGGTTGATTGGTGGACAGATAAGTCCACGATGGACATAAACGCAGGCATCGGTTGTCGAATCGGTTTACCCATTCCAATGGGAAATTTTTAAAAGAGCTGAAAACTCGAAAGAGAAAAAGAAGAGGGAAAAAAAAGAGGAAGAAAAGAGGAAAAATCCGAGATAAGTCGATATCGTTATAGGACGAAGGAAGATATATACCTAGGTTACATTCTCAATAACCCCATCACACAAGAGTTGCCTACTCGGTATAAATAAATCAATATAACTTGCTTTCACCCTCAGACGCCGCCCTCTTTCGCCGTAAGGAAGTGACGTATGAGGCTCGCATCTTTGGGACGAGGGTTGAGGAGGCAAGCCTGTTATTTCACAGTTAGGCTCGTCCTCCATCTCTCTCTCTCTCTCTCTCTCTCTCTCTCTCTCTCTCTCTCTTTCTCTTTCTCTTCCTCTTTCTCTCTATCCATCTATCTATCTATCTCTCTTTCTCACTCCGCTCTTATTCTCTTTCTCTTCGTCCTATTCGGTCCCTAGTCCCGAGACCCGCGTTTCCAGCGGAGCACGAGTCCCACGGGAAGCTTTTGTCCTCGAGCTGTAAGCGACTTCCTGACAGGCCAAGTTTGCACCTGCTCTCCTTCTTGCCTGTATCCCTCTCTCTCTCTCTCTCTCTCTCTCTCTCTCTCTCTTTCTCTCTTTCTCTCTATCTAACGATCTATCTCTCCCTTTCTATCCTTTTCTTCTTCTATCTATCGATCTATCCTTCTTCTTAAGCTCTATCTCTCTCGCAGCCATCCAGCGATGTTGCAGACGCATAATTTATTCGAGGTTGGCACCCTCTTTCTATCCATCTCTCTCTCTCTCTCTCTCTCTCTCTCTCTCTCTCTCTCTCTCTCTCTCCCTTTCTCTCTCTCTTTTTCCTTCTCTTTATTTAGGACAAAAGTAATCCGCAGATCAGCGATCGGGATGAACTAACGGCGTTGAAATTATTTTCTCCCGAAAGATTAGGTGGGTTACGTCTCGGGCAGCACTACAGTAAATTCCCTTCTTAAAACCGATTGGATATTTTCGAGAAGAACGAGAAGAAGAAGAAAAAAAAACGAAAAAAAAAAAAGATAAGCCGAATAAGAATTTTCCACGGGTTACGTCATCGTCGCGAAATCGTCCGCCGTCTTTTGCGAGACAAGAACGGAGGAGAAACGGGAGGTGGCCTCTCGCAGATGTTCGAGGAGAGTCTCGAGTGATTAATGACGACCGATAAACGTAATTTGTTGCGGGCCCGCGTTCGCTCGGCTCGTCTTTCGAATTCAAATAGATAAACAGGACGCGGCGGTGCTCCGTAACGAGCGCCGCGCGAGAGGATCGAATTCTCTCGCCGGTTGCTGTCCACAGAGAGAATCCGAGAGGACAACTCAAAAGAGAGAGAGAGAGAGTGAGAGAGAGAGAGGGAGGGAGAGGAGAGTGCGCTCGAGCATAGTAATTAATTGTATGCAGCACGCCGCGCGATTTTCGCTATCTCGCCGACTCGGTCTCCGAGTGTAACCACCTGACTCTCCTTTATTGCTCTTCGCGATGGCGAACGATTTCAAACAAAGACTCCTTCGAGTAAAGCCCTTCTCACTCTCTCTCTCTCTATCTATCTATCTATCTGTCTGTCTCTCTCTCTCTCACTCACTCTCGCAAACTCAAACAACTCTCCGCTCCTCTTGCCAAGTAAAGAATCAGATTGTTGGCATGTACCTCTTCTTTTTATCCTATTAAGAAAAAAAAAAAAAAAAAAAAAAAGAGAGAAAGAAAGAAGAGAAAGGAAAAGAAAAAGAAACGAGAGAGAAAAAATATTGGATAAATTCGCGGCGAAGTGGTAGCGAACAAGAGGCATAATTGTAAACGAATTGGTGGTACGTAGGTACTTAATTGCCGAGGTATTAAAAAGTATGGACGATTACGATAAGCGTCAAACGTGGAAAAGCATGGCGCATTAGCGAGCGGTATAAAGATAAGAGTTAGGTACGTTTCGCGTTCGACTGGCAAGTTGCGCTTGCGTATACGCGACACAGCTACGTACATACGTACGTACGTATGTATGTAACCTACCTATCTACCTATACACGGGGACAAGCGTATGAGAGAGAGAGAGAGAGAGAGAGAGAGAGAGAGAGAGACAAGTATAGGTTGGCATTTCGAGTCGTACGGACGCACGATTACCATTAAACGCGTAATGGCAAGAAGCGCGTAATGGAAACGGTCGAAGGGCCCGCTCTACGTACTGAAGATAAGATCGAACAAAGGTGTTAACGTAAATTCAACGACGACAGCTGAGAGCAGTGGACATTGCGTATGTAGGTACCTACCTACCTACCTACCTACCTACCTACCTACCTACCAATCTACCTACATCTACCAGAACGTGTTCAAAGTTGTACATACTCTTTACAAACGTACGAGCGCCAACTTCCTCTATAAAACGCAAATTCGCAATTAACACTCTTTTTCAATGGCGTCGGTGGCGTCCGAGACGAAATTTACATTGGCACTTAGCAACGCGAATCGCAATTCGACCCGGCCCCGACCAGTCCACCAAAGCTTCCCTTTTATAATTTCGCGATTCCGTTTTATCGAAAGACCCGGGAATATTTTGTTAAAAGTTTATACAACGACGAACCGTATGGTATACCAAAAGATTTCACTTAATTGTGCCGTGCTTATTTAACGTGATTAACATTGACGTTCGAATTGATTGTTATTAAACGCTGTTAGTAGATAGGTTGGTAGGTAGGTAGAGGTAGGTAGATAGGTTGGTATTTTTCGTATCTTACCGTACTTTCTTTCCTCGATTACGGTCTCTTATTTTGTATTTTAACAAGGCAGAAAGATAATTTCGCGTTAAATTAAATTCATTAGAACGAGGAATAAATTGACAACTATACTCGATACGGATCTTCGACTACATTTATACGATACGTACCTCTACCTCTCCCTATCCGCCTATATACATACATATATATATACACACACACACACACAGGTCTATACATCTGTACATATATTCTATTCGAATTGAAAACGATTATTATTTCGATTGTATAGATTACAACGAAATAATTCGATCGCGAAATCGAGCATCGAGCGCAATTACACGCCGACGAATCGGAACGTAGCGAGTTATCGAAACGGCTCCAATCGGCCGGATCTAACGAATGCTCGCGGGGATAAATATTAATGATATCGCGAACGAAACGATATCAATTACGATTTACAATGGGATCCCGGTCGGCCATGTTTCCCGTTCGGAATAAAACCCCATCGTAAATCCGCCCTTCGAACGTCGAAACTCGGAGCATCCGAAGGACCGGCCAAGCGTAACGAGCGAAATAGGGGGAGGACGAGGCGGAGGAGGAGGAGGAGGAGGAGGTGGAGAAAGAGGAGGTAGTAGACGCTGAGGAATCACGGACGGTGACGTCAGCCTCGTGACACGCGTTGGTTTAATTAGCGCTACAATTCCGAGTCTCTGTGCGTAGGTACGGTTGGATGGAGAAGAGAGGAAGGAGGAAGAGGAGGAGGAGGAGGAGGAGGAGGAGGAAGAGAGAGGAAGGTCGAAGAGGAGGAGAAGGAGGAGGAGGAGGAGGTTCCCAGGCACGGTCCTCCTCTCTTTCTGGCACTCTGCCTGCCGACCTACGACCCGCCCCCGGGACCCCAGGACCACGTTCTCCGAATTACCGCTCCCGTCGCTGCAACACCGTTGCACTTAGCGTAAATTCACGGAGAATCGACGGTGCTTGACGTTACCGAACCCTTCGACCATTGGCTCTCTCTCTCTCTCTCTCTCTCTCTCTGCCTCTTTCCCTTTTTCACCTATCTACCTTCCATTCGAAACGAATCGAACGGGAATATTTTTCTCAACGCTATACGTCCACTATTTTCTAAAACGTACCAATGAAATTCTAAATTAATTACCGTGCGATGATGTGATTCGTTAGACTTAAGATGTTAATTAAAAAATACATTCGGGAAAAGAGAAACAAAAAACGAGAGACGAAGAGAGAAAAGAGAGACGGACAAAGAGAGAGAAAGAGAGAGAGAGAGAGAGAGAGCGACGGATACAGTATATATCGCGTCGTTGACCGTATATAGAAACAGAAGAGATAGAGAAGGAGAGAGAGAGAGAGAGAGAGAGAGAGAGAGAGAGAGAGAAGGAGAGAGAGAGAGGGAGAGAGGGAGAGGTTTAAAATGTTGTGGCAGGTCCGGACCAAATGATGATAAACTATGTCGTGCTCGTGCGAGCAAGCCCGGACTGACCCACGGCGTAACTTGAATTACGACCGCGAAACAAAAGCACAGTCATTCTCCTGGCGAGTTCCACACGAAAGAAATCCTCCTCTTACCCTTCCCGTGCTGCTTACTTTACAAAACGAAACAAAAAAAAAAAAAGAAAATAAGAAAAAAAAAAAAAACAACAACACGGAAACCGTTCCCGATATAGCGGACTTATCAGAATGCCGATAAACAGTATCGGCGAAGTTAACATTCCGTACTAAATTAAAAACGACGAAACGAAAAAAAAAGAAAAAGGAGAAAGAAAAAACGGAACAAAAAGGAAAAAAAAAAGAAACTGTACAAATGGCATACGGGCAATACTGCTTTGGGCAAAACTAAATACTCTGCAAATAAAACGCGTTTTAAGATAAAATCGATGAGGCTTTTAGGTAAAAAGAGAGAGAGAGAGAGAGAGAGAAGAAGAGAGAAAAAGTGAGTGAGCGAAGCAGAGAGAAACAGAAATTTAAACCTCGTAACACGCCACCAAACGACGAGTTACATCTCATTCATCGAGGTTATAACGATGGAACTTACAACGTTTGTATTATTGACTGTATAAAAAAGAGAGAGAGAGAGAGAGAGAGAAAGAAAATATAATCGAGCATCCTTTCAGCAAACGTTCAGCAAGCGTGAGTCGTAATTCTCTTGAATCGGCAATTTCGAGAGATCCGCGAGCTGTTAGCAGCACCCTTCCCTCTCTCCCTCTCTCTCTCTCTCTCTCTCTCTCTCTTTCTCTTTCTCTCTCCATTTCTCTCTATTTTTTTTCCCATTTTTTCGGTACCGAGCCGCTTTGGTTATGCGAGATCGTCGTTATACGGCAGTTCGAACGGCCTCCCGACTATCCCCGCTTTCGTTCCATGGGATTATTAATTCCCTCGTTAAAATCCGGCCCGCGGCATAGCCGCGCTTTGTTATTTACGAACGAAAATTGTAAATACGGCCGTTGGTTGCGGACGCGTATCGACGCACGACCGCCACCGCCGCTCCCGCGGCCAATTAATAATCGCATCGGAGCTAATTAAATCCGGAAAACATGCAAATGTACTGTTTATATTTCAAAGCGACGGCCCCGATCGAGCGTGACCGAAAAAACAGAGGGACAGGGAGAGAGAGAGAGAGAGAGACAGAGACAGAGACAGAGAGAGAGAGTGAGAGAGAGAGAGAGAGAGAGAGAGAACGTTGTTGGTTCGAAAGTGCTACGCGGCCCAAGGGATTTGCTTACAAATTGCCCATAAAAGTGTATGAAACGCGATTATTCTCTATTAATCAGATCTTTATGATCTCCTGTTCGATTCTACGGATCGGCAGCACAATAATTCGCGCGCGCTCGAAAGAACGATATTATTATTATAACGTATATCCCAAAAATCCTCGGTCTTTTAATCGTTCGAACATCGATTTCGAGATTATTTCGTATATAATTTAGCGATTCACATAGATTCTTTTTATCGGCCCGTTTCGTTTTTATACGTAATCTAAGGTGAAAATATTATTCGCACGTTTTTCCTTAACTTCGACGACGCTTGTGAAAGAGGCTTAAAACTGCCTTGCCCGTGCTGCCAGCTAACGGTGAGTTTAGCAAGTGCACCGTGATCCAAGTTGAAGCGCCGCGAGTCGGTGAACGTGCGAACTGATACTTTACTCTCTCTCTATCTCTCTATCTGTCTCCCTCTCTCTCTCTCTCTCTCTCTTTCTCTCTCTCTCTTTAACGCACTCTAATTGGACTATCTCTTTCTCTTGTACAGCTACACACGATTAAGTACTACGTATCCCTCTTTTCTCTAACGTTGAGGAGTATACAATGATTTCACTATGCGTCCGATGCACACGAGTCACGCCTGTTTGACGATGCCGTTGGAGAATCAAGAGGGGAGGGGTAAAAAGAAAAACGAGAACAAAAAATGAAAGAAAAATAGATAAAAATAAAATAAAAAGAAACGGCGAGAAATCTCCCGAGAAAGAGTGTGTAGAGTGAGAGTGAGAGTGAGATATATATATATATATATATATATATATATACATATATATATATATACAAACGCGATGAAAAAGGATAGGGCCGAGCTGACCCTACCGAGCGGCTTCTTTTTTTCCACTCTCTCTCTCTCTCTCTCTCTCTCTCTCTCTCTCTCTTTCTTCTCTCTCTTTCTCTCTCGGGGTAATTACGTCGTTAAGCGCGAGGCAATTAAGACGCAAGAAATCGAGCAACAATCACATTTACGGGGGCCCGTCGCTTCGCTACGGTGTATTGATCCGCGATGGTGGGTGGGTGGCTCGTTGGAAGAACGAACGAGAAAGGAGGAGGGTGGAGGGGAGGGGGAAGGAGTCAAAGGGCGAGCGAAATGGAGAAAGGAGAGAAAAGAAGAAGGATAGAACTTCTCGGTAGCTACGGGAGGCAAAGTGGAGAGAGGGGAAAGAAGAGGAAAAGAAAAAGAAGAGAAAAGAAAAGGAAGAAAGATAGGAAGAAAGGAAGGTGGGAAAAAGGAAACGGGAGAGAGGAAAAAAGGAAAAGGAAAAGGGTAGAGAGAAAAAACTAAGGAAAAACAAAAAAGGAAGAAGGAAAAGAGGTAAAAGAGAGAGAGAGAGAGAGAGAAGCAACCCGAGCGAGAACGTTTTGTTAGAATCGAAAGAGATGCCTCGGTGCTCTTTTTCGCGAAAAACACGGAATTGCTTTTCTCCGAGAGCCGAGCGGGATACAATGGTGTTATACGAGCACGAAGATGAATTGGAATGTACATTACAACGAAAAAAAGAAGAGAGAGAGAGAGAGTGAGAGTGAGAGTGAGAGTGAGAGAAAGAGAGAGAGAGAGAGAGAGAGAGAGAGAGAGAGAGTAACGAAGAGACAGAAGAGAGAGAGAGAGAGAGAACAAATGGAGAAGGATTCCTTCTACCTTTTCTCGCAAAAATTACGGCTAATCGAGCTTCCATCCTGACTTTTCCGGCTCCACCTCTTCCTTCTCCCTCTTCCCCCTCTTCTTCCATAATTCTTCTTCCTTCATCCTCTCCCTCCTATTCCTCTTCCTCTTCTTCCTCCTCTTCTTCCTCCTTCTCCTTCGCCACCTCCTTCTTCTTCTCCTTCTTTGAATCACGCGGAATTCGTTCCGCGACAAAGTCGGAGATCAAAATGAGGACGTTAACGTTGCGTAAGGCTCGTTTTACTCGCGTAACGTGCGTGACGGCTCGTAAATAGTCGGAGCCGACGTTAATCCAGTTCCATTATCAGCCACGCTCTCCGTACCTGGCGTATGTACGTACACGTATGTGCATAAACGTATGCACGTAAACGTACGTACTTACGTACGCAAGTATGTATGTTGTATGTACGATAGAAAACGCAATATAACCGTCCGCTCGCGTTTCGTAGGCAATAAATAATCATATGCAACCGACGATTTCACGTTTTTCAACGGAACATCCACGTAAATCCTCAGATATTCCTTGATAAAGCATCATTGTTAGTTTGTTGTTGTTGTTGTTGTTGGTGGTGGTGATGGTGGTGGTGGTGGTGGTGGTTGTGGTATCGTTATTGTTGCTATTACTATTTGCAATAACATTAACTGACCCCCCATTCCCCGAAACCCTCCCTCCCTCCCTCCTCCTCCTCCTCTTCCCTGGGTTTTTTGACATTTACGCGTTACGCGCGTCGTCTTTCATTATTTATTATATCCCATCCGTCGTTATTCCACCAGCTCTCGCATTCGAATTTGTTCACGGGGTTTTTTTCTTCTTATTTTTTTATTTTTTTTTTAACGTTAAATAACGAAACATCGTTGCCAACGTTGTTATTACGAAGTACATTTCATCCAATATTCTGTATAATGCAAGGCGCTTTCCTTTTCTCGAACTTTTTCTATTTCTTTTTTCTCTTTCTTTCTTTTTTTTTTTTGTTATTGTTTTTAGCGTTCTCCTATTTCCACTTCTATCGTCTTCTTCTTCATTTTCCTTTTCTTTTCTTTCTTTTCAAGATTTACGCCCAACGTTTATGTACCTTTTGATTTGCGCGTACTATTGCGATAGGAGAAAAATAAATGTCGGGGCTCGGGGGAGGGAAGGGGAAAGGAAAAAAATAAATATAAAAAACGACTTTTCTCATCATCGTCGTCGTCGCAGTCGTCGTCATTATTACCATCGTCGTTGTTACTATATTATTATTACCACGCTAGAGTTGCGCGCGTGGTATACGGTTTTTCTGGTGCAATCATACGCGTCGGCGGACACGTAGCTTATCGTTAAAAAGTACGAGCGGTGCTCTTAAAGGCGGCTGTCGAATCGTCAAAGAGGCTTCCATCGACCGCAGCAGCGGCGGTCATAAAAAAGGAAAGGAAGAAAAAGAAAAGAGAAGAAAGAACGAAAGGAAAAGAAAAAAGAAAAGAAGAAGAAGAAGGAGGAGGAGAAGGAGAAGAAGAAGAAAAAATAAAAGGTAAGAAAAAGGGGAAAAAGAAAAACAAGAGAATATTGTGGCGGGTGTATAAGGTGCACACGCACGTTCTCTCTCTCTCTCTCTCTCTCTCTCTCTCTCTCTCTCTCTCTCTCTCTCTTCCATGACGTATTACTGGAGGTGCACGGTGCATCGGCATGTGTGTAAGCCGAGTAAGCGACGGTGCTGAGCAAAAGAGAGAAAAAGAGAGCGAGAGAGAGCAAGAGCGAGAGAGAGAGAGAGAGAGAGAGAGAGAATGGGTGCACCGACGGACATGGCGTCATAGCGGCGAATCAAACGATATCGGGCTTCTGAATTAATTTATGCACCGTGGGTTATTAAAACATGAGACACAAAGGCGTGCCGCCACGTTTGCAATCATATGCCTTGCCTCGAGCTCACCCGCCTATGAATTCGTCTCGTCTCCTTTGGGGTACCTTGACACACTTAGACGTACGTACGTATGTATTTATGTATGTATGTAATGTATGTATGTATGTAATGTATGTATGTAATGTATGTATGTATGCAATGTACCTATGTAATAAATCGTTCGCCGTGCGTATTTAAAAGTAAATCAAAGAACACTGTCGTTTTGTACATACTCGCGGGGGAGAAACGATCGAATTTATAATATTAATCTAATACGGTCCTTTTATGTTTTCGCGTTGTTTATAAAAACAAAAAAAAAGACAATCGTTTAGGTACATATTGTATTGTATATGTACGAGCTTTCTCGACATCTCTCTCTCTCTCTCTCTCTCGCTCTCTTTCTATTAATTATATCATTCTGGTATAGTCCTCGCACGGATGTAATTTACTGAATTGTTTTTAAATCCTACAAGGCGAATGGAAGAAGGGACGGAAGGGAGGGTCGAGGAAAGAGAAAGAAAAAAGAGAAAAAAGAGAAAGAAAGATGGAAAGGGAGGAATGTAAAGGGACGGGAAGGAACGAAGGGTAGGAAAGATGGAAGAAAGAAAAAAGGAGGGAAGGAAGGAAGGACGGAAGGAAGGAAGGAAAGAAGGAAAGCTCGGCTCGGCTCGGCTCGGCAGCCATGGCGTCAGCTGTTTTGTCCCGGGGGCGCGCCACCACGTTTTCTTTATATATTTCTTTGCCCGGAAGCTCCGACCCGATATCGTTCCGATACATTTCTCTTTCTACGTGTTACTACTCCCCCTCCGCCCACTGCCCGCGAGTGCGCAAAAAAAATTACGGAGAGACCTTTCGATCTTCCAATACAAATATGTCGCAACTTTTCCATCCACTCCGTCATTTTCTTTTCTTTTCATTCCGTATGTATATCAATACGTACGCGTTGGCACGTATCCTTTTTTATTCGTACGAATGATAACACACCAAGGTAGCTAGCGTACCTGCCTATTTGCGAAAGAAAAGAACCAAAAAACAAAACAAAAAATGAAACAAACTCGAATCCATATTTTTTTTTTTTTTTTTTTTTTTTTTTTTTTACTAAACGAACGCACGACGCGTCGTCGTTGTCTTTTCTCTTGTTTTACGTTTTTCGTTTTTGTTTCCTTTCGTTCCGTCGTCGTTGTCGTTGATGTTGTTGTTGTCGTTGTTTTGTTGTTTGTTTGCTCTTTTTTTTTTATTTTTTATTTTTTTGTTTTTTTCTTTTTTTTTTTTTTTTTTATCATTCAGACCGTTCTCACAGAGCAACTTTTTCTCCTCGATATTGGTGCGCCGCTCGCAAATCCGTCACGTGACTGGCAGTGTACAACGTAAAGTCGTACGGCGGCTATCGGGCCGGTCAACACGACAGGTGCACGTCGATAACGCCGCCGACAATAATTGCAAATCGTAGCCGGCGAGCATGCCTCGCCGTGTCGATCAAGATTCCAATAATATGCTTCGACGATGCAAATAACATTTCCATTAGCTAACGGGAACAAACGTTACCGCTAAACGAAGCAGAGAAAATCTCTCCCTCTCTCTCTCTCTCTCTTTCTCTCTTTATCTCTTTCAATTTTGTTTTACATACCGAAATGATTGCGAATATTTTCTCAAAGAGAAAAGAGAGAGAGAGAGAGAGAGAGGGAGGGAAATAGGGATGTTCTCGAATATTATCAAATAAAATTAATATAACGAAAGCTCGATAGTGAATCGTCCAAGTCTATTCGATATGAAAGAAGGTTTTAAAGACGGGCGCGCCGAGAAATTCATCGTTTAAAGATCACGATCACGGCTGTTCACGTTCAAGGAATTCGTTCCCTTCCTCTCCTCTCCAATACCCTCCCCTCCACCCCCATGGTTGGAGAGTATCGTTCCACGCGAAACCCTTGCCAAGCGAGGAGACGTTCTCAAAGTTGTTTCGTGAAGGAAAACGATCTCGTGCATGCAGCACGGTGAAGGGTCGAGTGGTGGGGCGGGGTGGGGGGGGGGGGGGTGGCAGCGGGAGAAAGAAAGAAAGAAAGAAAGAAAGAAAGGGAAGGGTAGGGAGTGTGGAAGGTTAATATCGGTCGAGCACGGAAAAGAAGACAGTAAATACGACGTGGAAGAGTAACGATAACGGTAGCGCGCTTATAGCTCACGGCAAAATCCTTGCTCTCTGTGTGTAGTACGACTATTTTCTTTTTCCGATACGAGCTTACATGAAAATAAACTATTTTTCAAATATTTCTATCCCCATCCTCGTCTAATAAAATCCGACCGGATATATCTTAGTAGTTTGATGGGAACCTACCACCGACATAAAACGAACTTTCTATAAGTCGAATCAACATATATATATATATATATATATATATATATATATATATATATATATGATATATTTTCAGCTTAGATTCTATGTCTCCTAAAGCTTCTAATCATTAATCGACCGCAAGGAGGAGAGAGTACAGCCGAATCGTTAAGAATAACTCGGCGACATTCGATCGAGATACATCGAGAAAGAAGAGATAATCGGTTCGTTCGTATAATCCGATGGCGCGATTAAAGCGCGAAAATAACGTCGTTAGGGAGAAAACGTAAGCAGGAACAGACTCTCTCTCTCTCACTCTCACTCGTTCTCTTTCTGTATTTTTCTCTCTCTATTCCTCTCTGTCTCTCTCTTTACCGACGGTAATGCTCGGAGGGTGGAGAGAAGGAACGTACAGACGTAGAGGGGGAAGAAGAGGGAGAGAAGGGCAGCTCGCAACAGTAACGACGTCGAGAGGGTTGCGCGAAGGGTGACTCCGGAGCACGAAGAGGGATGGAAACAGTTATACGATTGGTTTGTGAGGGTCGCCATTCAGGAGGGTCGCCGCTGCTGTTTGGAGTCTGCGCTCTTCCTTGATCCTACGAGAGGAAGGAAGAAAAGATGGAAGAGAGGGGTGAAGGGTTTCGTCGAAGGCCACCGAAGTGAGGCGGAGAGAGAGAAAGAGAGAGAGAGAGAGAGAGAGAGAGAGAGAGAGAGAGAAAGTGGGAGGGAGATAGAGATAGGCACAGAGAGAGAGAGAGATAGATAGATAGATAGAGAGAGAGAGAGAGAGATAGAAAGTGAAAAAAAGAATAGAAAGAACGAGAGACCGGCGTAGCTTGACGGACCTCGCGACGCCCTACGTCACCTTTATCGCCGACGCCCTCTTCCTCCTCCCACAATGCCTTTTATATCATCGAGATGGAAGAAACGAGACGATTCCAACGTTTTTAGAACACCGACTCCTTCTCTCTTTATTTCTTTCTTTCTTTCTTTCTATCTATCTTTCTTACTTACTTTCTTTCTTTCTTTCTATCTTTCTTTCTTGGCGGATATATAAGAGATACCGTGATAGAGAATATATTGTTTGGAACTTGAGAATCAAAGACGTAGCAGGAGTTATAGGTTGGTAGGAGGAGATATAGGAAATGATGAAAATAAGAGATGTAGAGGGGAAAGAAAATTGTCATATAGCGGAGATAGCCCTTCCTTTTTAAAAACGTAACTCGGTACTATCTCCGTCGTAGAACGGAGACGGGATCAAGGTAACTTTAACCTAACTCGTTTTATCGTTCGTTCACGATTTCTTTGGCAAAACCGCCATAGTTCTTTCCTTCGTTCGTTCGTACCTTCCTTCCTTCCTTCATTTATTCCATCCTTCCTTTTACCTTCTCGCGTACCTTTAAGCTTAAAAGGATAAAACCGATCGCCGTATTCTGTCGTCGAGGCCATTCTCCCTCCCCCCCCCCCCCTCTCTCTCTCTCTCTCTCTCTCTTGTAATCGTTTCGTGGGATTGCGTCGTGTAAATATAAGTGGGGAAATAAGAAGGGGATAATAAAGGAAAACGTAAAGCCTTGTTCTTAATTGTTTTTTTTTTTTTTTTTTTTTTTTTTTAATCGATAATACGAACTGACGACGTCGTCTCGCGAATTATAAACGGCCGGCCGTACGGTAAGCCTGGTACCGTTTTACTCTAACGAATACTTTTCGCGAGATAAACGATTTACTTTTAGAAAAATCGTGCGCACGATCGATACGATTTCAATCCAACCATAACCTCTGATATCTCTCTCTCTCTCTCTCTCTCTCTTTCTCTCTGATCTCAATCCAAAGAAAAAGAAAAAGGAAAGAAAAAACGAAAAAAATAAAAAAAAAATTACATGCATATAATTAACACAATAATAATTCGCCCGTTTCTTTGTTAAATGATGGAATCTCTCTCCGTTCGGGGCATATTTAAATTTGTGAGTTTAGATAAAAATTATCGGGTATGAACGAGTGTTAAATGTATTTTTACACGGGCTAACTCCACCTCTTGGGAAAAGAACTCCAACTCGCGAGAGATAGCTCGCCAAAAATACGAACGGCGGAACAATGAAATTATTTTTAACCACGTTCACGCGATTGCCGGGTAACTCCTTTCTCTTTCTCCCTATCTATCTATCTATCTCTATATCTCTATTTCTATCTCTCTCTGTTTCTCTCTCTCTCTCTCTCTCTCTCTCTCTTTTTCTCTCGTATTCTTCAGAACAAGTGTAAATAAAAACGTGAACGCGTATTTGATTATCTAAGCAGACGAGCTGGGTACGGAGTAGACAAAGAGTGCAACGAGAGGGAGGACTTACTTATTTTTTCTTAAAGTGAAATCTATGAAACAAAGAAAATAAAACACCTTCGTTAATTAATTCGAAAAAGGTTAGGGAAGAAGAAGAAGAAGAAGAAGAAGAGGAAGAGGAGGAGGAGGGACAAGAGAAAGGGTAGTAAGTATTAAAAAACAAAAGAAAAAGAAAGAAAAAGGATGAGAAAAATTAACGGACGAAGCGAAAATGGTACGCATTCGTTCTATCTTCCTCTCTCTCTCTCTCTCTCTGTATTTGTCTTTTATTTTTTTCTCTTCATATTTTTTTTTTCTTTTTTTTTTTTTTTTAAGAGAAGACGTCACGTGAGAATGCACCGACGAATGCAACGACGTAAGAAAGACGCGAAAGACGAACGACCGTAGCGAAGGGTGCTGGCCCTCGAAGCGTGTCACTCTTACTTAAAAAAGGTAAACGGACGCGGACAAAGAACCGAGAGAGAGAGAGAGAGAGAGAGAGAGAGAGATAGAGAGAGTGAGGGAGAGAGAGAGAGAGAGAGAGAGAGAGAGAGAGAGAGAGACAGATAGATAATGTTTTATGCCTTATTAATGTTCTAGCGATGGTGAACAATGAGAAAGATTAGAGAAAAAGTTCAACTGTGATAATGATAGTGAAATAGAGACAAAAGAGTTTGCATTCCAATGTTCTCCGTCTCACTCACTCCTCTCAATATGACGATACAATAATGCACTGTATTGTAGACGACGGTAGAAAGGTAGATATCCGATTAATTCCCATTGAATGTCTTTATTGTATTAAATGCCTGCCCTCCTAAGGTCGAGAGAAAGAAACGGCGAGCTACGGGGAATGGCAGAAGAGAGAGAGAGAGAGAGAGAGAGAGAGAGAGAGAGAGAGAGAGAGAGAAGGAAAGAAAAGGATAGAGATAAGAAGGTCGTGCCTTGCAAACTTCGATCCGAGTTCTGTATAAAAGGCGGGCATAGTAGTACTAGTTATATATGCGACCCGAGTGCATGCGTAACAGTGTCTCCCAACTTGGAGCTTTCCTTTGTTGTAAGTATTACAAAAAAGTGAGAGAAAATTCTATCGTACGTATCCAATGGACGATCTTAAAGTAACGATCTTCGAGGTAGCTTCGAAACAAAAACAGAAAAAAAAAAAGAAAAGAAATAAATAAAAAGCAAAAAGGAGGAGGAAGGAGGAGAAGGAGGAGGAGGAGGAGCGTCGAGGATCGAGGGGTAAAAAGATCAGGTGGCAATGCGATTGTCGATCTTTACGAATACGGTTTCAACGTCGATATCTCTTTATTCTCGTCTCCCTTTACGCTACGAGCACGACCCTTTTCTCGAAGCAAACCTTTTTCCTTCGACTTTTTTTTGTCGCTTCCGAGACGCGCCGAGCGAGCCTAGGTGCGAAGCGCCTGCTTCCGCTCGCGAATGCCTTTCCTAACGAGCGCACGCCCTTCCCCCAACCCCCCCCCCCAAACCGCTCCCCCTCCCCACCCCTACCCGCTCTTCCCACCCGACCTGTCGGACGGACTCCGATGCTTTAATTATCAGCCTGAATCAAACCGTTGTACCGATTTTCTTGGGGGTACGTTCGAAACGACGAAGAAAAAAAAAAAAGAAAAGGAGAGAAAAACAAAATAAAGGATTTAACTTGTACGGCCGACAACAAACGTAACAACAAACGTGACACTTTTCAAATACGGTGCATAAACGTTTTTAATAATTCATCATCGTACGCCAAGAGTTCGAAATATAATATCACGATTAGTAAGACAGTCGCGAGATTAACGATCCGGAAGTTATTCGGGTTTTCGATGAGAAGAAGGTAAAATATAATAAAAAATAAAAATAAAGAACAACGACGACAACGACAACGACAACGACGACGACGATGACAACAGATAAATTTCTAAGATTCAAGATGATAACTTCTCGTCATTCGCGAGAGACACGCCCCGTCGCATTACTATCGACGTCGGGCGTAAATTTACAAGCGACGTTTCGCAATGTATTACACGATAATAGAAGTACCACGAACGGAACGTGAAAACCGTTCCTCGGTTACTCAAGTGCGCGTCGAACGTTAATTACAAAAGCGGAAACACCTGAGAAAATAGCAGAAACATCGATCGTGACTCGGCCGACTATTCTGACCACCATGACGACGATGACGGGTAACTTTGTCGAGTCTTTTCATTATTTTACATTCAAACTCGATAATGATATTTCTCTCTCTCTCTCTCTCTCTCTCTCTCTCTCTCTCTCTCTCAATTTTTTTCTTCTTTTCTCTTTATTTCCCTTTCCTCTTTTTTTGCTATTAAACACGAAAAACTTACTTTAACTGCAAATAACATAAAAAATAATAGCTTCGTATAATTCGTAAGATATTGTATTTTGAGAAGCGTTCAATGAAATTGAACGTAGAATATGAAAAAAAAAAAAAAAGACCCTCCTGATAATTTATATTTCAAATAATCCGTCGAGAAAGTACAGACGTTTCTTGCGAGCATAACAAGAAATCCTCTTCCTCTTCTGGACCTATACAGATTTCAGTTGGTTAGAAAGACAGAGAGACAGAATGAGAGAGAGAGAGAGAGAGAGAGAGAGAGAGAGAGAGAGTTCAGGGTCGAGGCATACAGGTGGTCCATAACATAACAGTCACTGCGTTTTATCCGGCAGTAAAGCGGCGGCAGGCGCTCTGGCTCTATGATTTAATACCCCAAACCGTTACCCTCTCCTCCGCGCGAACGAGCACCCCTTACGAGCACAACGTCCCTTCCCCACCTCTTGGAGTGCCACCACCTCCTTTCCTCCCAGTCACTCTCCCACCATCTCTCTCTCTCTCTCTCTCTCTCTCTCTCTCTCTCTCTCTCTCTCTCTCTTGTAACGGTGCAGCCGCGTGCCTGCACTAACCCAATGCCGCGCAACACTGGGACGACATTATCAACCGGATGCTTCTATGAATGTA
>OU964981.1:2025258-2052758 GCA_918808275.2 Dolichovespula sylvestris
CTACTACTACGGGCTGGCCCGTTTAATAAAAAAAAAAAAAAAAAAAAAAAAAGAAAAAAGGAAAAAGAAAATAATTCCTCAACTAAAACTAAAATTCGTGCAGAAGCACCGTAGAAAATTCAATGGTAAAATTCATCCGTTCGCGGATTACATCGTCGGATCGTTATTTTTGACGAGGCTCGTATTTCAGGGAAAGACATTATTATATCGTACGTAGCAGAACGTTCGCAATCGGAGCCCGCGCACTGATTTATTCCCGCGTAATAATTTATCGCGCTGACGGCAACACTGACAGGACGGCAATTTATTTAGTTACTTTTATTAGACCGATCCGCGAATGTCTCATGTTAATTAGATAGCATTACACATTGTGAAAGCGATCCCCATATTACCTATCGCGCGCGAATATCGACGAGGAATGGCAATGCGTATTAATTAACGCACGGCCACGCGATTTAATTTCGCTCCACATACCGGCGCGCGCGCGCGCGCGCACACACACACACGCACACGCACACGCACGACGCATTGGCAGTGAATTTCTACGATTGGAATACGCGCCCACGAATATGACGATACCACGATGATAATAACGTTACTTATGGCGTTGTTAATATACAAAAAAAAAAATATATATATATATATATATATACGAAAAGAAAAAAAGAAAAAAAATGCATAGAAAAAAAGAGATACAAAAAAAAAACAGAATTAAACGGAGAGGAAGAAGAAAAAGAAGGGAAAGATAATATTGCAAACAGGTATGGACGTTTGTATCGGGAAATTTTCCATAAATTTCTGATCGAAATAAGAGAATTACGTGAGAATTACGTCAGCTTGATTTTATATCCTTGTAAAGTAACAAAACAATGCTGACACGTAGTTAAATACAGAGAGGGAGAGAGAGAGAGGGAGGAAGAGAGAGCTAGAGAGTACTTGTCTATCGCTTTTTATAATCTAACAGTATAGTTTTTTAATATCACCGCGAAACGATAATCCGAATATGAATGAAATTTTAAACAACGAAATTCATTCCCGTAGTAATTGGTGCCAGATTAGAGATTTAAATCGTGTTTAAATCTAAAAACGGGAACTGGGCGGGATGTTGAAGAAGAACTGCTTACGTAATACGGTTAGGGTAAAATAAGCATAAGGGACGAATTGGTCCAGAAAGGTTTTGGATAGCCCTTTTTCTAGTAACGCTTTTGCCGGAGTCGTAAAGATAATGGAGAACGCGTTGTACGCCGGTCGTTGGCTAAATAGCGTGTAATAGCAAATCGTGGCTACTATAGCGAACGGGGACGCACTTTATTCCCTGGCCTCTCCGTTCTCGCGGCCTTTAAACAACAACAAAGTGTCGCTCATTAATATAGCGCTCACGATCGCGATCGGTTCGTATGGCTCTCTCGTATCGTACGAACACGCCTCTTACATTTTACCGATCGATATTTCGAACGTTTATCCTACTCACGGCACTGATGCTTCTGCAGCCTCTTATAATTTCCCGGAGTGTCGTGAACTTACCACTTGAAAGGAGAAAAACAAATTCAAAAACATTCGACGCGCGTTTCTACGTTATGGAGAAAGAGAAAGAAAGAGAGAGAGAGAGGTAGAGAGAGAGAGAGAGAGAGATAGTAGAGAGAAAATATATTTTTTTTATCGAAGATAAATCGAAGCCTTTAGGGATCTAACGCACGTAGGTATAGGGTTTATTCATAGACAGAGAAGAATCGAGAGTATTGAATCGTCAATGATCGATATATATATATATATATATATATATATATATATATATATATCAGGATGGTCGCGACGCGTCGAGATCACCAATCCGTGAATCGTCCAAGCGAATGAACCCGTCCACGTATTTGTCCAACTAAAATGTATGATGGTATGAGAGCGGGCGGAATATATCATCGTGGGACTAATTTCCGCGATAAATATTTTACGGTCAGCCATTACGCGGTGGCGGGCCGCGTGTTCGTAGCATATAAACTATGAATGGCCATGGTGGTTGTTGTAACGTCGGAAAGGGTGGAAAGTGCATTTGGTGGTAGTTGTGATGGCGACGGTGGTGATCGTCGTCCAAAGGGTGCGAAGAGGGAGAGAAAGGCTTTGCGTTCGTAAAATTCGCGCGCGTACGCCATTATACGATTTGTGCGGAGCGAGCGCGAGATAGAGAGAGAGAGAGAGAGAGAGAGGGAAAGAGTCCCTCATTAAAATCCGTTTTAGCTACGGGATCGTTGTTCCCACCAGTACTACCCTTCTCGCCATGGCTACGTGCGACTCCACGAGTTATCCCTGGAGAATGGCCTAAACGCGATAATCGTGTACACACCCGAAACTATTCCTTTCTCGTTAATCCAACGAATTTGATGTACCTCCACTCGATACCCTCTGACTAACTGACTAACTGACTGACTGATCGACTGACTATCCTGCGTAGACAGCTATATCTATTATTCTCTTTCTTTATCTCTTATATCCTTTTTTCTCTCGTCGATCCTTTTTTATATTTATCTCCCCATTTTACGTGTTATATGCATAGGTCGATTCATGTCTAAGAAAAAAAAAAGGACAAAAAAATAAAAACAGCCCATCTATAATACCTAGCTGCCTATCCAGCTAAACATTTATTTTCTTCTCTCTCTCTCTCTCTCTCTCTCTCTCTCTCTCTGTATCTATCTATCTATCTATCTTTCTCTCCCTTTATTCTTTTTTCCTTTTTCTTCCTTTGAAAATAAAAGAATCGAGCCAGAAGGGAGGCTTTAACCTTAATGTATTCCACTTCTAATATACCGTCGGACTCTTTGATGACAGGTGAATTCACGTGTAATGCCGAAAGAGGGAACAAGAAAGGTGCCGTTATAAGCCGACGAATGCACGGCCACTCTTGTGTGCTTATCGGGCATGCTGAGAAAGGAGCGGCATTTGAAGTCAGATTAGCGCGACGAATCGCGCGGTTCATTGACTGCTCAGCTGTTCACTCTGTGCGCAGGTGTCACATATATGCCGGCCAATATTGACGCTTAGAGCCGAGTAATATTTAATTCAATTAACGATCAACTACTATGAAATTAAAAAAAAAAAAAAAAAAAGAAAAGAAAAGAGGAAAAGAAAAAGAAAAAATATTCTCTGTTTGCTTTTCCCCCATTTTCTTTTCTTTCATTTTCTGTTTTCACAAATATATATATATATATATATATATATATATATATATATATATATTTTTTTTTTCCTTTCTTTTTTTCCACTTATTTTTCTTTCCTCTTTCTTTCTATGGTTCTTTATCACTTCCTTACGTTCTCTCTTTACACTGACAAGAACAGTAATAGTGCCGTTGGCATCGTCACGCAGGCAGATTACGCGCCGCTAATTACGTGGCAATGCACTCGACGCCCGAATAACGTCCGTTTAAATTAGACTAACGGCCGCGATGTCGGACAGCTGAACTGTTCCTAAAAACAGACGGTTTCTCTCGCGATCGGAAATTAAAAGAAAAGAAGAGGAAGGAGAAGGAGAAGGAGAAGGAGGAGGAGGAAAATGATCGCTAACGTAGGTAGTACGTTGAGCGCTATATCATCTTGGCCCCTCTCGCAATAGCATCAAAGTGAAAACGTTAATTTATGATCCTTGGTTGGTAAAGGTCCTTCGTTGGAAAAAAAGAATATGAGAGATAGGTAAGTGGCGCGTTCACTTGAAAGGAAGAATTCAGGAAGCGTCGTGCGAACGAGCTTTATGTAGTTTCGCGAGGGATGCGAGCGGGAAGGGGGAGGAGGGCGGGATGAATGGGCGGGACGAAAACGAACGTTGTCGCGAGCTTCGAGGAGGAAAAAAGAGAGAGAGAGAGAGAGAAAACGAGCAAATAAAATAAAATCGAAAGTGGGATATTCGCAATAAGAGAGAGAGAGAGAGAGAGAGAGAGAGAGAGAGAGGAATAAATGTTGCTAAGAAGGGAAAAAAAGAACGAACGAGACGCGTTTTCTCATCTTATCGAGGACGAAAGAAAAAAGAACATAGCAATAATAATAATAATAATAATAATAATAATAATAAGAAGAAGAAGAAGAAGAAGAAGAAGGAGGAAGGAGACTACAATCGGATGAAACAGTAATTGAGTTCTTACTGCCGCGCTTCGTTCACAATCGAGTGGCGAAACTTCTTCTTCTTCTTCTTTGTCTTCTTCGTCTCTCGTCTTCTATCTCTTCCTCCTTTCCTTAGCTCCCTGCCACGCTTCTTAGAACAATATTATTAACGCGTCTTCTACGTCCCTGTTGTGTCCCATAACAACTGCGTCCAACTCTTAGTGTAATTAATCGTTCGAAGAAAAACGCGGTACGGTATCACCACGCGTAAAGGATCGATTGATTAAAATCGCCTTCGATATTTTTGTAGAGGAATAGTTTTTTATCATTTTTTTTTCTGTTCATTCATTCTCTCTCTCTCTCTCTCTCTCTCTCTCTCTCTCTCGCTCTCTCGCTCTAGCTCTCTTTGTCACTCAGTATTTTCTCTTCTCTGACTCGTACGCGAGAACGGACTTTCGAATCGACGATGTACGATCGGAAAGCGTCGCTGAAGCGGAACACGCTCTCGACTAGTGCACAGCCGGTGATACGTTGGTGGATGAAGGGGGAGGAGTGTATCGAACGATATCTCGCATCGACATCGATCAATTTCTCGCCAGCGAATAATGGCCGTACGTGGTGAGCGAGTAACGAGACTGACGCAATTTCATCGTTGCGTAGAAAGAGACAAACAGACAGACAGAGAGACAGATAGACAAAAAGAGAGAGAGAGAGAGAGAGAGAGAGAGAGATCGTGTGTGTGTGTGTGTGTGTATGCTTTGCCCTCACTCGGCACGATCGCTCCACGTGGGTGTATAATCGCAGTGGCTCTTGTCGGGAGGAACGCTTGAACTTGACTCGCGAAAACAGGAAATCTAGGCGGTGATTTTGTGTCACGGTCGTGCCTCACGTTCTGTTATTACTCTCCTACGATCTTTCCTCATGTATCTATTTCCTTACGTATCGCGTTTATTTTAATATCATCGTACGAATATATCAGGATAATCGTTCCAAATAGATACGATGCATCTCGATAATGAAAAAGAGAAAAAAATATTAAGTGTATATATTATACGCTTGATTGAAATTTAGATTATTTATTTTATTCATTTCTTTTATTTATTAATTTATATTATTTATTTATACCATAAATATTTATAAATATATATATATATATATATATATATATATATATATGCATACCTAATAGAAATATACCATAACGAAAGTATGTATATTATCGGAAGCTAACGAAGTGAACGAAAAAAAAAAAAATGTTATAAAATCTAGTAGGAAGAGTTTGAGGGAAGTTTTAAAGTGTAACTGGAGCAAGCGTTATTAAATATGTTCTTTGGCGGAGGTAAAAGGGGGAGACGAAGCCCCAGGGTCGCACCTGCGGGTGGCTTCTTCCCCCGGACGGCTCGGTTGGTAAAGCAGGGATTACTTCGTGTAAGAGCCTCTGGAGCAGGCCTCGCGCACGGGCGAGCTTACTCGAGCAGGGCTTCGCGCCTCATCGTCTGGAAAATGGCTTACTGCTTACATTTACCTACACCCCCGACCCCCGTCCCCCGCCCAGCCGATCCTCCTCAACACGGCCCTCTTCTCTGTATTCCGGCTCACCCCTCGATAGCTCGCAGCATCTTCCATTCTACCCTCAAAACGTTCACGGTCGCGGCACGGTCCTCCACCTTAAACCTCGTCCGAATAATTTGCGAAGGCAATTGCGAATACAATACTTTCATTCTCTCTTATCTGACCGATTATCGTGCCTATAAAAAGGGAAAGGAGAAGAAAAAAGGAATAAGGAAACAAGTCAACTCGATTCAAAATAGATACGATGCATCGATAATAAAAGAAAAAAAACAAAAACAAAAAAAAAATGAAAGAAAGAAAAAGGAAAAACAACAAATCGACGAGCCCTCGACGTGAAGAGTTCGTTCGATATCCCCCTTTGATCATTATCGTTCGTGATCTAACCCTCAAAGAGTTCGCTTAATCGCATACGGCGCGTAAAGAAAATGATTTATTTCCACGTACTGAAAACCGTAACTACAATACGAATGAATGGAGTCACTCGGACGAAATTAAAGTAACATTAAAATACTGACAAAAACCTATAGACCGCGGTACCTTGGCAAAGGATAAAGAGAAAGACAAAAAAAAAGGGAGGAAGAAAAAGGAAAATAGGGTGTTGGGTGGAGGGTGGGGAGGGTGGGGAGGAGGCCAAAAAATTCTCGACATTAGCCGATATCGAAGCAACGAACCAGACCGAATAAGAAGGGGCCGCGTGATTTATGCCGACTGGCTCGTAAGGAAGCACACCGGAAGCAGGGAGTATTGGACTTCCTATTCCCTCAGGAAGACCGATCGGTCTCTTCCTTAACTTCGCTCGATTTGCCCTCACCGCTGAGACGCATTATTACGGCCCGTTCGGGCGCGCACCTCGTGTTTCCGTAATACTCGAGAGGATGGGGGTCAAGGATCGCGAGATAATCGTTAATGAACGAGGTCCTTGACCTTTAGATTAGTGAATATATACATACATACATACATACATACATATATATATATATATATATATATATATATATATATGAGGTGAGAACAACAGGAAAGGGAAAAGCACGGTGTTAGAATGGAGAAAAGGTGGAGTCGAAATTCTCTTGGCTGGTCCATTAATATTTGCCCAATTAGCGGCGTTGTCACGCGAGCCTAAGCCGTCCGAGCAGGAAGGAAGAAAGAAAAGGGTGCCGAGAGAGAAAGAGAGAAAGAGAGAGAGAGAGAGAGAGAGAGAGAGAGAGAGAGAGAGAAAAAGGTGAGAGAAAGCGGTCAGCCGGTGCTCGAGGGAAGTACTAATTAGAACGTTCGCATCCCGAAAAAAGCGTTCACGTGCGATGTTCCAAACGCGTGAAATCTGTAGATGACCGTACCGGGACCGTATGTAGGACTTTTTCCTCCTTGAAAAGTCGTCCTCCGGTTCGCCGTTCGAATTATGTATCGACTCGACTCGACTCGACTTAACTCGACTCGACTCAACTCGACTCAACTCGACTCGACTCGACTCGACTCGACTCGACTCGATTCGCGAGCTCGTTCACTTCGTACCACGACGAACTTGGAGTTTCGTCTTCTCCTCTCTTGCAGATGGGCGGAGGGGAGGGGAGGGCAGGGGAGGGCAGGGGAGGGCAGGGGAGGGGGGTAGAGGGAGGGAGAAAAAAAGTCTTACGAGCTGGACACCGCCCGACTGCGTAATCCCTCGTTAGGCTTTTATGCAAAAACTCAATGGCCGAACGACGTGAGAAATACGTACGAGGCTTTCCCTCCAAAGTTATCCCGTTCTTCCTTTCTTTCTTTTTTTTTTTTGTTTCTTTCTTTCCTTCTACTTCTTCTTCTTCTTCTTCTTCGATTTTTTTTCTTTCTCTTTCCTTTCCTCAATCCTTTCGTTTTTACTTCCAAAAACGAACGAGATTCGTTGTTGGTCCTCGATATCACGTAGTTTTGATCTACGTCCATTTTTTTTTTTTTTTTGAACTGTTAAAAGTATCATAGAATCCTCGTAAATCTTTCGTACGACAGAGAGCCCCGAATAATGTTCTTCCTTTATCATGACTTTTGGAAATTACTTTTTTTTTTTTTGTTCTTATTCGTTCTGTTTCCCTTCCTCCATCCCCCCCTCCCCCCTCCCTCTCTCTCTCTCTCTCTCTCTTCCCTTTTTTTTTTTTGGTTTCGTCTCGTCTCGTTTCGTTTTTAATTTCGGTTTGGTGCCAGAGAAGAGATAACGACGTCTCGGAAAAATTTATCAATTCGACCCTAGAACACACGCAATTCTCCTTATCCCGTTCTCGAGTGTCTTTTACGTAATTTCACCGTCGATTCTACTACGTTTAGAGAAAAATACGTAGAGAACCTTCGCCGTGCTCTATATGTTACTATACCAGGATGGTTGGCGAGCGAGCAGCGCCGTTTAAAGAAACGTCTATCTACGGTAAGAACGCTTAAGAGACGCGAACTCGAATGGGTTCGTTAGACGTCGATTTCGAAGCTATTCGACGACTCACTTTATATCCACCGTAAACCTAAACATTCTCAACTAAACCGTTCACCACGACGAGCCCGACCGACGACTCGCTTTGTCCAAGCACCGTAGGAACATTAGAAACGACTTTGAATGCGTTTTATAAAAAGGGCAAAGCCATTTTCACGTGTATCACGTCGTTCCTAAGCTACGCGTAATTTTATCGTTGTAATGTACCATCGAGTAATATCGCGAAGAGATTCGATCTTTTTATTCTTTTTCTTTCTTTTGTTTTTTTTTTGTTCTATTCGTTAGAACGTTCAATATATAATATATATAATATATTATAGAATATAATAATATCGAACGAAATCTATTCCGTTTGCGTTTTAAACGATCGTCGAAGATAATAATGCGCGTTCCTGCGTCATAAATAAAAAACGGAGTTACCCGAGTCCGCTTTAATCTTCGAAAACTCGAATGAAACGTATCCAAGAAACGGGAAATGCCAACGTGGCAGGAAAGTTTGTCACGCGACGTAAATCCATCTCGTCGTCGTGCTCCCTTTTTCCCTCTCTTTCTTAAAAATGGTTTCCACGCAACGGAAGATTCGAAATCTCCGGAACGTGGTACTCTCCTCAGCCCTTCTCGGTCTCTCTCTCTCTCTCTCTCTCTCTCTCTCTCTCTCTCTCTCTCTCTTTAAAACCCGAGGAAGGTTCACCGCGGGAGTCGTAGGTGCCCGGCTCGTGCGGGGTCGTCTTTCCGCGATAATATGTAAATATTCCCCGTTATCTCCCGCACCGACGTAGTAGTTACCTAGTACGTTACTACCTCGACGAACTTTCCCGTCGGTTTACGCGCGAACGATATAAGAGAATAACGACGACGATGATTATTCGTAGCTCGTCCACAATTAAAACTTACTTCACGCGTTTATCGACGATCTACTACTACTACCTTCATTTAGACGTGTTTGAATGAAGAATTCGATTCGTTCCGCAATTATTTCGCGTCAAATATTTTTTTTTTTTTTGTAATTTTTTTTTCTCCGTTCCTCCCCCGCGCCACCCGTTATCTCTCACTTCCTTTACCAAACAATAAGGAAGCCTCCGTTTGAATATTTCTTAATTACGTATAATAAAACGTTAATAACGTACGTACGTACATAAATAAATGTATACGTGTACGTATGCGCGGCATACAATTTATCATTTCAACGAATATACGCGTACGTCCATCATAATGGCAAACAGAGATGCGTCTCGATCGAGGAAGAACCACATCCGATACAACGTAGGCGTTCCTACGCCTTCTTCAGATATCGCGTCGTTCTTAGAAAAAAGGAGCAATGGTCGCTGAAAGGAGGAACGAATAAGTGGATGGATAAAAGTAGAGAGAGAGAGAGAGAGAGAGAGAAAGATAGAGAAATAAAGGGTGGGGAATGAAGCCGGAGATACGGTAGCGGAGTTCGCCGTCGGAAGCTGCTCCTTCTTTCTCCGCGCGGAATTGTGGTGGAAAAGAGAGAAAGAGAGCAGGAGAGAAATAGAGAAGGGAGAGAAAGAGAAAGAGAGAGAGAGAGAGAGGGGGGGGAGGAAATGATTAGTTATTAAAATGCCGATAATTATATATAATCAAGTGACGGGGAGTGTCCTACGCATAAGTTTACGTCGGATGTGCAATGGAGAAAGAGAGAGAAAGAGAGAGAGAGAGAGAGAGAGAGAGAGAGAGAGAGAGAGAACACGCTTATCTTTCTCTCTTTGTCGATTGGACGGTTACTGACTCAAGTCGGCGCTGCTTGCAAGAGAGAAAGAGAGAGAGAGGAAGAACATTATAAAAAGCCCCCTAATAACTGTTATCCACGATCTCGGACTATCCCAGGCAGCGAGAGAGAGAGAGAGAGAGAGAGAGAGAGAGAGAGAGAGAGAGTAGCTACGAGAGTAGCGAGGGAAGGTCGCTACTCTAGTAGGCGGCTCACGGTAGGTAATGGCTACGGCCGCTCAAAAAGAAGACTATACACACTTCGAGTCTCCTTCTGCGGCTCGTGCTGCCTCCGAATCCTGCTACTTCGATAATAATTTAAACGTATAGACGAGAGCTTAACTTTGTATTTAAAAGTCCGCACGTTTAAAGATATCGTCCATATTTTCTTTCGTTTTTACTATCAGAAAAATGAAGATAAAAAAAAAAAAAAAAAGAAAGAAAGAAACGATTCTAGTTATATATACATGTACGTACATATATATATTTTTTAAATACACATACACACACATAAATTCGTTTAATCAAACACATGTATACCTATTAAGATCTACCAGAGAATATATGTAGATGGTAATTATCATTGATCAGTCGATCATACCCATTATTTCTTTTATCGTATGTGAGATCAATTTTCCTAGTAAAGATCGTGAGAACAAAGATGAGAGGTTCGCTGGTTCACCTCGTAAACGTCTATTTAAACCCGTACGTTCAGGAAGCTTATATCCACGTAACGTGATATACTACGGAGAAAGAGAGATGGATAGATAGATAGGTAGATAAAGAAAAGGAGAGAGAGAGAGAGAGAGAGTTACCTATTGCATTAGGTGTAGGTATGCAACAAAATTAGCGGTGCAAATCGGTACCTTCTAAATCAGTAAGCGAGATCAAGAATTAATACCATATTTCACGGTTGGATTATTCGCGATAGTCACGAGGACGCCGATGACGATGACGACGACGACGACGATGATGATGATGATGACGATGATGACGACGACGTATATATAATATGTACGTACGTACGTACGTACTTACATACCTATCTATCGGACGTTTAAAACGTCCAGTCATTTCCTGGATAACTACATTCGAATAGGACACGTGATAAGATATTATGAAGAAAAATGTCTACCCGATCAGAAGGAGAACTCGATCGAGATTATATCCAAATGGAAGGCATCCGAGTGGGAGGAGTCCGAAGAGAAGCATGTCCGTAGTATAGACGTAAATGTGGATGCTTTGCTGTTGGATGTTGGATGCCGCTGGATACTAGGGGATACTGGTAGGAGCGCTAAACGTGAACGCGCGCAACACACAAGCCGATCCTGTGAATGGAGGGGCATCGAGGAACCGCGTTAATGAGCCGCGGCCATCAAACTGGTCAGACACGTATCGCTGGTACGTAGGGCCCTGCTGATTTACAGTGTGTCACGCGACGTGAGTTCCTCCAGGAGAGTGAAACACCTGGAATCCATCTCTCTCTCTCTCTCTCTCTCTCTCTCTCTCTCGCAAACATTCTATATATATATATATATATATACACACACACATATATATACATGTACATATACATATATTTCCGTGTTAAATTCTACATGGTATTGGTGTTACCTAATTCGTGTTCTCTATATTGAAACGTACACACACACATACATACATACATACATACATACATACATACATACATACATACATACGACGAGGGTAGGAATTGTCTCGGCTAATTTCTCGATGAAAATTACGATCCACTCTTTCATGGTCCTCTTAATTTTCAAAACTTTCAAATGATACCTTCAAAATATGTTACATATGGGTACCGAGTGCGGGCGCAAGAAGAAGAAGAGAGGGAGAAAGAAAGAGGAAGAAGAAAGAGAGAGAAAGTTCTTTCGTAGAGATACGAAACGAACGGCCGGGCTACTTTTAAAAGTCTATTACACGTTTTTATCATCCGTCTCTCGTCTCCTTTTACGGCCATTCTGTTCGCAAGCACATATCTCTTTCTTGCTTCTATCATCGCCAACATCACGCTCGCTCGCGTCCACCGCGAGTTTGCGAGGCGAGAAAATGAGCAGGGAGCCGTGTATTCGACACGGTGCTTCCGGCCGCAACGGAGATCTATGTTCCGGACTGTTTTATGCTTCTCGCCGCGTTGCGAAAGGCCCGTCGTTAATCGACGCGCCACGGAAACGACCGCGTGAATTCACGACGGCCGCGCTACGAGAAAATCGATCCTTCTGTAATTTAACCGTCCAACATTTATGTACTTTTCAAACGTTGAAAGGTTAAAAAAAAAACCGAAGGAAAAAGAACAAAAAAAAAAAGAAAAAAAAAAAAAACAAGTGGAAAAGAAACAAAAACAACGGAAAGGCCGTGCGGAAGGCCGAGTTAATCGAACGATCGGATCGAGTTCTCGATTAATTATTATACATCGGGCTCCCGTTAACCGCGAGCAATTAACACGATCATTATTCTCATTTAATAAATCGCGAAGTCGAGCCAACGAATTTTCATTCTCGAAGCCAATCTAAACTCGGTCCCGCTCCTCCCCCTCCACCTCCACCTCCACCTTCTCGCTCGCAGATTTATCGTAGATGCTTTTCGACAATGGACAACGACGATATCTTTTCGGTAATAACTTTCTTCGACGTTTCCGGCGTAGAACGAAAACAAAGCGTTACTCGATAGCACTAAGCACGTCGTCCACTAGACAGAGAAAGAGAGAGAGAGAGAGAGAGAGAGAGAGAGAGAGAGAGAGAGAAGGCAGTACCTTGGGTAACGATCGTCCATTCGAGATAAAACCTCTTTACCTCCCCCTTCCCCCCAAAACCCCCCTCGCTGTATTCTACTACGCTCCTCTCCGACGCGCTCTGCTAATTACGCGGGAATTAATTATAAGCGCATTACGCTCGAGCACTTTTTCTTCTTCTTCTTCTTCTTCTGCTTCTGCTTTTTCTTCTTTTTCTTTTCCTTCCTTTCTTTATTTCTATATTTCTTTTTTTTCTTCTTCTTCTTCTTCTTTCCCCCCTCCCCCTCTTTTACTACCTCGTCGCTTGTTTTTCCAACATCGACCTCCCCTCAAGCTTTTACATCCGACTATCGAACCGGAATCGAGTGCGCGTTCTCGACCGAAAGAAAAAAAGAAAAGAAAAAAGAAAAAAGAAAAGCAAATAATCACGCGACAACTCATTTTCGATGCAGCTAATTGCATAACGTTATACGAGCCATTGAGGATCGCAATGACGTAAGTAGTCCGTATCAAAGTAATTACCATACCAACGAGAAAATAATCTTCTACCTGTAATATTTAAGGTGTTTATAGAATTATTAAGTTTCAAGTACTTTTATATATATATATATATAAAAGAAAAAAAAAATCAAGAAGAAAAAGTGAAAATAAAAAAGCACCTGCTAAAGACTCGTAACTCGTAATTCTCTCTCTCTCTTTCTCTCTCTCTATCTATCTATCTATCTATCTACCTCTCGTCTCGTCTCGTATCATTTCCTTCCCGTTTACGTAACCATAAAGACAGGATCTGCAAAAGGATCTACTTGGTGGATCTTTTTGCGTTCGCCTACGCGCCTTTACGCGATATAAATCGCAGCCGATTCGAATTGCAAGAGACGACCGCTTGCTTACTTTATTTCCAACTTAATTTCAACGTACGATCTCAAGTCACCAAATAACGAACGAGACACCTTATTTCGTATCCGTCGAAGGATTAAAAAAAAAGGAAAAAAAATTTTCGTCAATCGTCCTCACGGTATACATACATACATACATACATACATACATATATATATATATATATATATATATATATATATATATATATACGGCTATTATAACGTCGTTTATACTAATTTCGCGCGGCACGACTTGTTTATAATCATGAAGCATCTGGAACACGACGAGAGGCGATCATAACGTATGATGAAACGTTAAATGCGGGCGTTTGGCGTTACTCTCAACCCCTACCTACCAGCACCCGAAGACGTCTTTCCTAACAAATTTTTCCGCGTTTATCGTAATTTCGATCGTCGATTATGCGGGCGTATCGTAGCGAATACACGTAGTAGTATAGTAAACGTTCGACTTATCCATCTACATAATCGATCGTACTCTCTAAGTCTACGTCTTTGTCTATTTAGCTGACGTAATGAGACATCCTGCAAATATATTCTCCCAAGGATATACACGAGTTACGAGATATAGAGACGGATAAGACGTGGATTAATAAGAGGTTCGAGGAACTCGCTAATTAACGTATATACGGGACTAACAAACGTTTATCAAGACTTTTACTGAATTCTATCGTTGAATTATGTTGGTATCCACTTACCTACATAAAGAAATTATTCTTTAATATATATCATAATAATGATACCCATTTGTATCGATCAAGATTATTTACAATGAAACATTCCATACGAATCGTAAAATATTTATATCTTAAAATATGCCACTGTTTTCCTTTTTTTCTTCTTCTTCTTCTTTTTCTCTTTATCTCTCTCTCTCTCTCTCTTTTTTTTTTTTTTTTTTTTTTTTTTTTCTTTTGAGGTAGCGTTAAAAGGGAAAAGAACGAAGAGGAAAGAAGGAGCAAAGAGATTGTGCCAAGATAACTTGCTCGACGCCGTCAAAACTGGTAGGCCTTGAGAAATTATGCGAACTATTCTTGCCAGTTTGTCCGCCGTGAATTTACGAACGTCGCGTTGACGCCGGCCAGCCAACAGGATCTTACCCTGGGCGTGACCGTGGATCGAGAACGCTTCGGCTGGATCGAGATGGATCACCGAAGATTATCGATCCTGTCCACTGGACGGCCTCTCCTCTCCCCTCTACTCTTCCTCGAATCTTTAACTTTCTCTCTCCCTCTCTCTCTCTCTCTCTCTCTCTCGTTCATCGGTCTTTTACTACCGATCGGAACTGATAGGTACTAAAAAGATCTACAATTTATGTTCCGCATAATTTTAGATTTTCATGTTAATTTTGAAACATTTCCTTCGAAGAAGAATTACGGGAAGAAATACATGAGTAATACGCATACAGTTGGCGTTCGACGAAAGATTAAGCGCGCGAGGCACGTTGTCTCCTTAATCGATTCATTAAACTTCGATCCTCGTAGGAATTTGAATTTGTCGCGGGGCTAGACCTTGGCCGGACATCGAAAGCTGAGCGACCTTACAAGGACATCATCGTCACCACCGTCCGCGATGATGATAATAATGACGATGACGACGACGACGACGACGACGACGACGACGACGACGATAATGACGATAATGTCGATGCTGGTCTTCTCCGATGTCGATCGATTTACCGTAAAATATAATTATGTTGCACGGTCAAAGAGAGAGAGAGAGAGATAGAGATCGATGAAGAGAGACGATATTGCAAGTTATTTCCATGCCTTGAATAAAAATTTGCCAAGGTCATCGCCATGAGTCGATTATTATACAGTTCGTTCATATTCCGATACGCAAGTCATCATAGATTATATTATTAATTACAAAGAGTTACGATCGATCGATAGCTAACAACAACGTTCAAAGAGAGAAAGAGATACGTCCTGGCAGCGATTCTTGTCCGCAATAAATGCCCTAAACGTTGTACCGAACCCAAAACCATTGGTTATTCCTCGCGTGAAGCCCCGTCGACAAAGGGAATCGCCTCATGAAATATTACGCGAGTCGAATATACGGGTGGCGGGCTCTCCCTTTGATCAGCACTCGAGAAAATCGTTCGTTCTACTCTCTCTCTCTCTCTCTCTCTCTCTCTTTCTCTCTCTCTCAAGGGACAGGTGGACCGTGCAGCGTGCCGATGCAACGTTATATTGATTCGATAAGTTCACCTCGTCTCTTATCTCTACTTCACCCGCGCTCTGTCTTTGTACGCATACATACGTACACACATACATGCGTGCGCGTGCGTGCGCGTGCGTGTGCGTGTACGTTTACGTATGTACCGTATAGGTATACGTACATATATTTCTTTTTTTATACTCATAGAAAGCAAGCATCAGCGTAATAAATATTCCTTCTCTCTTTCTCTCCGTCTATCTCTTTCGCGGCCTTTGGCCGGACGATGGTCATACCTTATGTATGACGCGCCACCATCATCCGCAGGGTGGATAGTCCTTTCGTTTGGTATTCGGTGCTGCCCGCACGGCACTTTCGTACGGATCTGCCCTGGGATATGCACACACGTTCGCACAAGCATACGTAGGTACATGCGCGAGCCGGAGAAGCCATTCTCTCTCTCTCTCTCTCTTCATCCTTTTCTACGTGGTCCATAGCATGTTTCACGTAAATAAGTACGTGCCATGAAACGAAGAAGAAAAATGCCGTTTTCACGACGAATACCGAGTTCTCTGTTAACTTTCGAGAGCCAGGATCCACCTGCAAAAATTCTTTCCGAGATTATGTTTTATCTTTTTTCCTTTTTCTCTCCCTTTCCGTCTTCTCATTCTTCTTCTCCTCCTCCTCCTCCTCCTCCTCTTTTCTTTTTTTAACCATAAAAAAAAAAGAGAAAAAAAAAGAATCTATCGATCCAATCAGATAGTTCCCGATAGCAAGAAGAAATGGAAGGAGAAAAAAAGATGGATAGATAGAGAGAGAGAGAGAGAGAGAGAGAGAGAGAAGATAAAAATTGTGTATCCGCTGCAAATGATACGAGTCATCCTAACGAATGAAGCGATGCATCTCTCTACGTGCGTCCTCTTTCCGCTATCTCGCTCGAGTTTATCGTAAGGCGGCGTTCGGAAACGCGAACGAGGATGAAAATAAATACGTAGAACCAAAAGGGCGCGGGTTAGGGACCGGCGGAGAAGAGGAAGGGTTTGGGGTTGGGAGTGTAGCGCAGACGAGTGGGGAGGTGAAGTTGAGGAGGTGGGAGGGAATGGGAGAGAAAATAAAGAAAGAAATAAAAGTGATTTTAAACCGTAGCGGAACGATTCCAATGGCGAGGATAGTTTCCTAAAGACGGATGGCGGCCGGGGAGTCATGATCGGCGAAAGTTATGCGACTCTTCTTGCTAGCGGTCTCGCTCAACGCTCGGATATTATACCCTTGTAAGCGCGGCTATTCGCGGATGCCACTGTAGACGAGAATGAAAGAAGACAGAAAGAGAAAGAGAAAGAGAAAGAGAAAGAGAAAGAGAGAGAGAAGATATCTCTTATAGTAGGATACGTGCGAGCATCCGGCAGATCCTCAAATATGTCCAATTAGCTCGGACTGACATAATAAGTAGATAAACAACTGGAGATCCTCTCACGCGGTGAGATCAGAGGCTTGCGCTTTTTCGGATCCTCCCGTTGCGTCCAGGATTGCAAGCGATAGCACTTTAGCGGACGATTTTAGTCAAGATCGTTTTGACTTTTTCGCGATGACGCGTCGAGAGAGAGAGAGAGAGAGAGAGAGAGAGAGAGAGAGAGAGAGAGAGAGAGAAGGGAAGGATCGTCGGGGCTCTGAAAAGGGGATGGTACTGCAAAGCGATCTCATCGTGGGAAGAATGTTTCGGTCAACTTTCGTACGGGGACGATCGGATAACGATTTAAGAAATTTTTCTAACAATCCGATTCGCTACGTATCCGTTCGTCGAAAATCTAACACCGAAGTCAATTATCGCAATGGAAATATATATATATATATATATATATATATATATATATATATATATCGAAATAATTAATTCCTTTCTGCCGCTTAGTTGTCTCGCTTTATTTTTATCTCGTACGAACGACGTACAAACGTATTACCCGTGTCCCAGTAATTTCCAACAGGAACGAAGTATCTCATAGAGAGTGCGAGAGAGAGAGAGAGAGAGAGAGAGAACGATACAATCGTTGGTTAAGAGAAGTAGGGCCCGTGGAATCGAGTTAACATCGGTAATACGCGAATCTCTCGTCGATCCGCGTCCCGTCGCGTTTCGATGGTCCTCACGAGAGGAGAATATTAATGCTTTCCACTCCTGTCCGTTACGAAGGCACAACCCCTCCCCCCCCCTCCCCTCCCCTCCCCCGCCCCTGCCACCCCCACCTTACCCTTCCCATCTCTCGCTTTTGCTTTCCTCGACTCGACTCGATACTACTCGAACTCGAACACGAACACGACTCGACTCAAATCAACTCGAATCGCGCCGGCACCCTGCGATCTAATACGAGCGTAGATTTAATAATGGTATGGCTAGAGGATTTCGAGCTAACGCGTTGCAATTTTTCGAGAGTCGAAAAAAAGAGGAGGAGTATGGGGAAAAGGGAGAAATGGAGAAGACGCTTCTTTCGGTAACGGTGGGGAGGAGGGGATATGTGGAGGAGGAGGAGGAGGAGGAGGAGGAGGAAGGGAGCGCGGGAAAGAGAGGAGTCTGCTTCTGCTCGAACGAACGCGTACGTGCGTAGCACGTGTGAACAGCTTCGAGAGTCTACCCCCCGCGAAAAGCATCCCTTCGAGCACGTAATCTATTTGTCCGTACGACCGCAACGCGCGCAACTTTGTTCGACGAAGATAACGAGAATTTCTCTCCGCCCCCCCCTCTCTCTCTCTCTCTCTCTCTCTCTTTCTCCCCCTTGTATTCTTCTTCCTCTTCTTTCTAGATTTAATCACCGATCCTTGTTTTGACAGGGATTACGATTCAATTAGAATCGTGGAATAAAGAATAAATCGAATGAGAGTTTGCTCGACGAAAGTTAAAAAAAAAAAAGAATTACAAAACAAAAGAAAAGGAAAGGAAGGGAAAGGAGAGAAAAAAAGAAGCAGGATGAAGAAAATGAGAATGGAAGAAGCTATCGTAGAGGAGTCGCAGTGGCAGTCCGTTCGTTCCCATCGGTTCGCGGAATAACGAGCTATAAAAGGCGTCGCTTTTACTGCTTCCAGGACCGAAAACGCATTAAAGACGGCCCCCGACCATCCGGCCATCGACGAAGAAAGAGAGAGAGAAAGAGAGGGAGGGAGAGAGAGAGAGAGAGAGAGAGAGAGAACTCGCTGTGGTCGATGCGTTTGCCGAACGATGTATATAGAAAAGGGTGCAACACGAGCCACTGCTAGCCTGTTTATACGTACACGTCGAGGCACGACGAATTTGCATTCTAATTATTGCACGATCCAGCGAGAAACGCATCCTGATCCTCCTCCTCCTCTTCCTCCTCGTAGTCGTCTTCGTCGTCGTCGTCGTCGTCGTCGTCATTATAACTCGACTTCTCTTTCAGCAAAAAACTTTCGAACGATATTGCCCGATTGCTTCGCCGAAACAAAATGATATCTACTAAATCAACGGACACGTATATATATATGTGTGTGTATATATATATATATATATATATTGTCTATAAAAATTTCGAAATCAATTTCGAAATTACTAAACGTCGTCACTTCGTCGCAAAATAGTATAGAAGAGAATGGAAAAGTAGAGGAGAGGAAGAGACTCCCGGTTATCGACTAATTAATCTAATTAAAGGACTCTTAACGATATAGTATTACGACGTTAAATATTTCGTTTATCCTTATCGTAAACGTTCGGCATTAAAAGCGAATCTAGAAGAAAGAAAGAAAAAGAAAAGAGAAAAAAAAAAGAACAAAAATATATCGCGATCGTAAAGCGCGAAAAGTTTCTTCCCGTCCTTCGATGTTGCATCGTGCATCGAGTTAATTTCTACGTACTCAGAATGTAATCATTGAAAATTATTAAGACCGCGATCGCACGGCATTTGCATTCTAATTACCTGAGTTAAACGAGCACGCTCGTAACGCGTTCCTCGCTAGACACGGAGGAAGGGAGGGGGAGGTTTAATGCGACGAAGTGTCAAGAAAGTTTTTCATGGGATAGATCGTAAAATAAGCGACGGAAATGACACCCTCTTCGGGATGTTTATCTTATCTGCGGTGGTGGTGTGGTCCTTTCGAAAAATCCTTTCGTTTACGCCGACCCCGTTCGATCTAAATACACGTCTCCAATTCGTTTTCTTGCCTTTTTTTTTTTCTTTTTATTTCCCTTTTACTTCTTCTTTTTTTTTTACTTTATAGCAGATACACAACACTTTAGATATTGGTAGGTCTTATATTTTTAATGAAACGACACTATACATTCTACGTTGTAGAATATATATACACACACATATATATATATATATATATATATATATATATACACTGTCTCATTTAGAGGGGAACCACTTGTTCGACGTTACCATAAGAGAGAATTTTAGGAGAACGGAACAGTGTTCGTGAAGGGAATGGTTTTCGGAGTATGAGAAAAAGGAGGAGGAGAAGGAGGAAGAGGACGAGGAGGAGGAGGGAGGTTCCTTCGAATCCTAGGAGAGTGCTGACCATAAGCGACACTCGCGCTCCAGGCGTTAATGAATACCGAGCGCTGTGACCGGTAATTAGGTTTAAACGGCGACCAACGTCGGACGCGCCACATGGCAAACGTATTTTGAACGAAGTAGAGTAGAACTACTACTCGCACGTATTGGTTGCCCCAAGAGAAAAGGAATGGGGAATATACAATGGTGAACGTTATGTACAAGAAAGAGAACGAGATAGAGGTAGATAGAGAGAGAGTGAGAGTGAGAGAGAGAGAGAGAGATAGAGATAGAAAGAAAGAGTCGATGATATGCAAAGTACGTAACAAATCTAAGGTCGATGTTATTTATTAATAACGATTAACAATCGCGTTTCATCTCTTATCTGAAATTGTCTCAATGTAGATTTTAATCGATTCCAATATAAGAAAATAACTCCGGGCAAACTCGTTAACTACCATTGATTTTTTCCTAGAGATTAGAGATTAGAGATCCGTTAAAAATGGACGAGCCAGCCTCCTACGCGAACCGTACGTACGTCGATACGTACCCGTTGCGTCGATTTAATTCCACGTTTCGTATCCTGCGAGATTAGCCACAGCGGGGAGCATACTCGCAACATTCGCCTCGCACCGCGGTGCAAACTAATATAATACATATACATGCATATGCATATACATGCATATTTATACGGGCGATCTATACGGGGTCTCCTACCGTTTATATACCTACTAATCGCATCGTTAACGATTTCACGTAGGCTTCGTTGGAATCCATTGCGAGAATAAACGAGACATATTCCCTTTCGGATATTGTTATCGTTATCGCATCATTCACATTCGTACATCATTTATTATTATTAAATTTTCCATCTTTGCCGTGTATGAAAATTTAAAGCTTTCATTTCGATCTCGAGTCGAACCAATTGAAGGAGAATAAAGAAAACGAAAAAAAATATATATATATAAGAAAAGATAAAAAGAAAAGAGAGAAGAGAAGAGAAGAAAAAAGGACAAAGAAAAATCAAATCGTTCCTATAAGGAGGAATGATACGCGTCAAGATCTTTCACGCGATTTAATTAACTCGATTAAAGTCGTGCGCGTAATATATAACCGGGAGAAGAAACGTACGTACATACAGAGAAGAGCCCGGTCGCGTCTTCTACTCGAAGAAAATCACGGAGTCGACGGTCGTTCGAGCGAACAACGTCGGTCTTTGTCGTTAAAATAGTTGAGAGCGTGCAACGAGAAGAAACAATCCAATGCTTGGCCGAACCACCAACCGACTGATCGACCGATCGACCGTCAGTCCGTACGACCAACCGACCGATCGACCAACCGACCGACTCCTGCTATAATTACCAACCGATTATACGATTATCTCTTTCCGTGCGATTACAGGCTTTCGAGATCGTAGATACGTTAAGAGAAACTATTAACTATGCGACGTTGGAAATCTCGTAACATCGATCTTATCGTCGATTTAAATCGCGAATGTCCCTATACAGAACATTGTACTTACATTTATTATTCAAGGATTTTTCCATACCTACATACATACGTACGTAAATACATATATATGTATATGGGTACATACATACGATACGTACGTACGTATCGTATCGTATCTCTAGAAATATGCGCCTTAGTGTTATCAGGGAACATTGAAATTTTTCTTTTTGTTTACGTTTCTTATAATTTCTCTCTCTCTCTCTCTCTCTCTCTCTCTTATTTTACCCTCCACCTTCCCTTGCACACGCACGAACATCAAACGAGGATGATGAAAAAGAAAGCGAAAGAAAAAAGGAAAAAAAAAAAGAAAAAACAAGGGAAAAAATGAAGGAATGCCCGGCACGTTAACCTCAAACGGAAATGAAATTTGTCGATAGCCATCCAGGGAGAACCACTGCGAAGTATGCGTTCACTCTGCTCTATGAAGGCGTGTATGTACTCACACCCGGGAGTAAATATCGTTGATCTCGAGTTGAGCTCCCGCTCGCGCTCGCGTCCGCGCGCACTCTCGCTCGCTCGCTCGCTCGCTTGGTCGGTCGGTACACACAACACGCACGCGAACGCTCGGACATTCGAGCGTGTCGATTAAATCGTTCATTCTACCAACGAGTTTTCTACGTTGGGCGACCAGCCGGCGAATACTCAGCGCGCGAGAGGACAAGTGTAACGAACCGCACCGTTAATTACGATCATTAACCAACGTACACATACGTTCCCGTTGTACAGATTTCCTTTGCGCGTACGCGCGTTGAAATCGACTATCGGACTTACCAATTCAAGTTGCGATAAGGGTATAAAGTAAGCGCAAAGGATTTATACAGGATTGATGATGATGATGATGATGATGATGAACGATGTTGATGAACGACGATGAACGATGACAATGACGATGACGATTATGATGAACCATAAGCACCACCTTATCTTAACTTACCCATGGCGTCTGAAACAAAAGAGAAAAGAAAATAATTATAATCGGTTGCAAACTATTTTGATCATGTAAAAATTCGTATAAACAATTTAATCTATGCTTACGTGCAATCTTCGTCGATAAGAAAAATTCATTGTTTCACGATTACTGACGATAATTATAACCGAGTCGAGAGATGTACCTCTTTCGTTCATTACGTCATCAAAGAGACATCTCACGTTCTCCCCCCCCAACCATCTCCATCACATCCAGTCCCTCCCTCCCAACTCTTCCCCTACCCCGCCCTTTTCCGTTCTTCCGACCTCGAAAAACACACCGCAATGACTTCATGACGGGTTAAAAAGCGCGAATGGCACGCGAGATTCCACGAGGTAATTGCCTCATTCAGGCGCTAAATAGGTGCGTTTCGATTAGAAAAAAATTTACCTCGCCTTTTACTCTTGCGGTTTCATCTATCAAATTCTTAAAACGAGATTCTTCGTTTCTCTCTCTCTCTCTCTCTCTCTCTATCTATCTATCTATCTTTATCGTTCCAAGGATTCCGATCGTTTTTCATTTTTCCTTAAAAAGCGAATTTTTCTGTGAAAATGTTTGTGAAGAAAGAGAAAAAGAAAAGAAAAGAGAAAAGAAAAAAACAGCACAGAAAAGAAAAGAAAAGAAAAGAAAAGAAAAGAAAAAAGAAGGAAAGCCCGAGAAAGGCCACATATTTCATGGACGAACGACGTCGATCGGTTTGCCGGTCGGTGACACGTCGCTTTTATATAATCTGAAAGCTTAAATGGTCACTCATAATTCCTCGAGATAATCTCTGCGTGGGCTGGACACGCGGACACCGTGAGCTCCTATCTCCGGCACCTTCGTCTATCTCTATTTATTATTCCTAGGCGCGACCAAGAGATAACGCGAACCACATAACGCGTCCTTTTATATTCCGCGCGCCACTTCCCAAGTGAATGCCGTATAGTGCGTCGCGAAGGATGATGATAGTACGATAGAGACTTTAATTGGAAATAAATTGTTATCGAAACATTATAATTAATAATAATAATAACAATAATAATAATAATAATAATAATAATAATAATAATAATAAAAATAATAATAATAATAATAATAATGATGATGATGATGATGATGATGATACTTTATCAGAGCGAAATCGATCAACGATCTAATTATTATTGATTGTACGCTATCATTTAACGAAGAATTTAACGAGAGAACGAGTTCCCTCGAATCTACATAAGTAGGTAGGTAGGTAGATAGTTAGGTAGGTACCTGCAAAATAATATTTATCGACAAAAAGAAAAGAAGCAAAAAAAAGAAAACACCGAAACAAAATCAAAAAAAAAAAAAAAAAGAAAAATCAAAGGAAACGGGGAAGAGAGATGACGTAGCGTCTTCTTCTGATTAAATTAACGACTCGAACCACTTCGATTCTCGTATCGATTCCATTGAAAGAAGGAGGGGAAGAGGAGGAGGAGGAGGAGGAGGAGGAGGAAGAAGGAGAAGGGAATAGAGCAAAAGCTGGCGTTTCAAGATTTTTCGCACGCTCGATCCTCGGTTCCACGGCTCGTTGCTTCCGAGTCGACGAGTCGTCTACTCGTGTACGAGCTGACTGACCCATTAGCGCCTTAGCTGCCGATCGACACGGCAAATCGATCGATAAAAGCGCCGGCGAATACTTCCTGCCACGCAGAGCAAGAAGGGTTACCTTCGTCCACTATCTTTTTTCTTCTCCTTCGTCTTCCTCATCTTCCTCATCTTCCTCCTCTTCTTCTTCTCCCTTTTCTTATTCCTTTGATTTTCTTATTTCCAACAGATACGACTCATTCAGGAGTCAATTTTAATTCCACCAGCTTACAACGAATGCAATGCTGTGAGCTGCTTTCGTAATATTCAACCTGCCCACCTGTTGGAACGACGATAATCGAATTCGAAATAAGCTAAGGCAAATTGCGTTTAGATAATACGTTAGTTCAATTTATGTATAGAACCATTCCGATCGAAAATTATTATTACCGGCTATATTTAACCGTCCATTAAAATTAACAAGCATACACTCGTAGAACTTTGAAAGATAGTGAGCGAGCGAGAGAGCGAGCGAGTGAATGAGAAGGAGATGGAGATGGAGATGGAGATGGAGATAGACAGATAAATAGATGGATAAATAGAAAAGGGAAAGGATAATATACGTTTGCGTGGCAAAGATAGTAGAATGAACGGAGTTACAAGTCTACTCCGAATATCCGAGATGGTTTCGAGCGATCTGGCCTTAATTTGTAGCACGTTCTTGCGATCGAGGGTGACGAGAGGTTCCCTCGAGAGGACGAGAAGTCGGAGGAGGAGAGTTGTATCGTCTCGTGGCGTTGCTGGTTAGTTAGCGCGACTCTAACTGCCCGCTGTTTGTCCTTTTCTCTCTTTCGTTCTCTTTCTCTTGTCTCTTCCTCCATCTTCTTCTTGCTACTCTCCGATTTTTGCCGCTAAAACATCGTCCCTAATTAATCTCCTCGGCTGTTCTCCCGACGAAGGAAGGAGAGCCTGCCTCGCTGACTCCGTGGCTAATACCGCGAGGAAACGAACGACAATGGAGTCTGACTACTACTACTACTACTACTACTACTACTACTACTACTATTACTACTACCACCGGAGTGCCACTGTGTTCAGAAAGAGAAAGAGAGAGATAATGGGAGAGAGTCCGTGGAATCCGTCGAATTCGACCGCGTGGCGAGATCGAGAAAAAGCAGACTCTGGCGTTTAACACCGGCCAAAAGAAGGAGCAAGAGAAGATATAGAAGATGAGGAAGAGACGAGGAGGAGGAGGAAGATGACTTGGCGGAGGACTGGGTGGAGGACTACGTAGAACTCTCATCCTAATGGGAATTTGCGAGACGTACGGAAAGGAGTTGCTCCGTTAACGTCTCACTCGTATCTACTGCCTCGCCGTTCTCAACTGGCAGGTGAACCTTAGATTAGACCTTATGGCCTCCGGGTTAGTTACGATAATCGAGATAATCGACTCGACTTTCCGTCACACCGATGGATTTACGAACCGAGAGTAGAGTTTCTTGTTACGCCTCGCGTGCTTCCTTCCTTTTCCTTTTATTCTTCTTCTGCTTCTTCCTCATCTTCTTTTATACGAGCGAACACGTAAAAGTCGCTATTAGGGTCTTTCTTATTTCTGATTCGTGCCTCGCCTCACCTCCCTCCCTCCCTGCCCCACTATTTAAACGTCGTTCAACGCAGTACGTTGAGATGATCAAAATTTAAGATACCGAAGGAAAGAGATTTAGCAAATTACTTGGTACGACACGCACGAATTGGATCATTAAGTGATGACAATTATTATTATTATTATTTTTTTTTTTTTTTCATTTTAACGAACAACGACAATTATGCACTTTCTTAAATTTGATTTTAAATATCTACAATATCTCCTGCTCACGTTGCGTCCGTAGACACCGTTCTCGTTAAGGTTACTTGATAAGAAAAAATAAATAAATAAATAAATAAATAAATAAAGAAAAATAAGAAACCAGATAAATAATTTTACATTTTAATGATCTAATAGTATCTCTCTCTCTCTCTCTCTATTTATCTATCTATCTCTATCTCTCTCTCTCTCTGTCCTTTTCTTTCTGTCTTTCGATCCAACACTTTCAATAAATCGAGAATAACGAAGTCCTGATAACGAGCTCTAATCAAGAACTCTCCAAGATCCAACGCCGTCGCATGTGGGTGGCTATAGAGAACGGGAAGAACTAGAGGAGACTCTAATACGCGTAATTAATGCGATCTGGGCATCGTGTTCTATGGACCATGACAAGTGACAAGGACTGGATAAGTACCGGGGAGACCGACCGAGTCTCCTTTCGTTGCTTCGTTACTCGAGTTGCCTGCCTGCTGGTCGGTCGGTTCGACTTTTTTCAATCTGTGTGTGCATCTACGAATGTGATTATTCTCTCTTGATTCGAAACTAGTCGAAATGAAAAAAAAAAGAAAACAAAAAATAAAAAGAAACAATAAAAAGGAAAATTAAAAAGCATATATATATATATATATATATATATATATTTTGTGTTGTCAAAGATGAAATTTTTAGAAAAACAAAAAAAAAGCAAATAAAATATATTAATTACAAATTTTATAGTATGACGTTTTATAGTCATCCTCGATGACCCAATATATATATATATATATATATATATATATATATATATATATATATATATAGAGAGAGAGAGAGAGAGAGAGAGAGAGAGAGTTTCTTTGAAAACATAAAGAACGTTGACCTTCCCGAAAGAGATAGATCGGACAAAGAGAAAGATGAACCGCTATTCGAGAACGAGAAGTCGAAACCCGAGAGGAAACTAGGTCAACTTTTTTCGTTGTTCGACCATATAGAGAAGCTTAAGATATAGAAAGAGACAGAGACACAAAGAGACAGACAGACAGACAGACAGACAGAGAGATATATATATATATATAGAGAGAGAGAGAGAGAAAGAGAAAGAAGGACGATTACAGGCGTCGATGAGCAGTTAATTGGTGTTCTATGAATTTGATGGCGATTACCGCGAAACGAAGTGGTCCCAGACGGCGAGCCTTCTTCGTTTCTTGCTCGGAGGGGGACGAGGGGGGGGGGGGACGATAGGGGCGAGGGATTGGGATGAGGCGGGGAGGGGAGGAGGGAGGAGATGAGAGACGGGAGAGTTATCGGTAGACGGGACGACGACGGGATTGGAAGACTACCCGGCACAGACTGTCCCCGCTTGCAACGTGGAATTTTAATTATAAATTGGTTGATTAACTCAATAGCGTTTTTGCTCGCGGCGACAGTGTCCCCGGGGCAACTAACACGGTTGAAGGTTTATGTACGTGCGCGACGCGACTAAGATACACGCCGATGCGCCGAAGAACCA
>OU964981.1:2057758-2062758 GCA_918808275.2 Dolichovespula sylvestris
CGCCATACTTGCTTGGATATCGTCTCGCAGGATAATCCTTTCGTCTCTTTTCTCCGGACCAGACGCCGCCACGAAACGCAGAGTATTAATAAGACTGCCGCTATCTAACGCAATTAGACGCAACGATTCTCTCTCTGTCTGTCTGTCTCTTTCTCTCTCTCTCTCTCTCTCTCTCTCTCTCTCTCTCTCTCTCTCTCTCTCTCTCTCTCTCTTTCTCTCACTGTCGCGCACTCACCTCCTTTGCAAGCACTCATGCTACGTGAGAAGATATCGTGAGTTCTCTTCCTCGGAAAAAGAGAAGATCCTTTTTCTTACTATTTACTATATACATTATCCTTTAGCTTACCTTCTCCTTCACTTTCCATCACACGTGCATACACATACACACACTCACACACATATATGTGTATATATATATATATATATATATATATATATAAAGGTTTCAACATTCTCTATCTTTCTTCCACTTTGGTCAACCGTATGCGACACTATTTACGCGCGATACGTCCGATTTATTGCTCGGTCGCACTCCTCCGGTTAATTCACCGGCTTCTTCTTTATTATGTTCTCTTCCTTCTTTAACGGCCGTGCAAGTGCATATTTTTCACATCTCCTTCGTAGACCGATGATACTCTTTATTTTTTTCTTTCTTTCTTTCTTTCTTGCGCGCGCGCGCATACACACACACACACACACACAAACTCTCTCTCTTTCTCTTTCTCTCTCTCTCTCTCTCTCTCTCTCTCTCTCTTTATCTATATATCTCTATCTTTCTCTTCTCTGTTTCTATGCAACACGCGATCATAAAGTTTGTGTCCCGAACACGACAAAGTTTATTACGATCGTCGGTAATGGATCGTTATCTAACTTCTATCCACTTCTAACGTTTATCACAGAGAATAATGTTTCTCGTAATTAATTGCGAAATATGTTGATAGTTCGTTACCTTTGATTATTCGCGCAGGATCGGAGAAAAGTTCCGACGGAGTAAAATGCCGCCTTATACGTACGTACATATACATATATAGGCATGCATATATATATATATATATATATATATATATATATATATATATATATATATATATGGACACACACATACACGAGGTGTCTAAGAATTTTTTTTCCCTTCTTTCTTTCTTTCTTTCTTTCTGGAACGTCAACGGTAATTAAAATCTAACTAAAGAAGAAAAGTGGAAGGTCTGCGCGGAATCGTCGCGGAACGTTGGCTCGCTTTCGAAGAGAAGAGATCATCGATTGACCGAACAGATACGATCTCTCGACGATTCCTGCACGACCTTGCAATCGCATGAGAGCCGAGGAAAACGTTAACGAGCGAGCAGAGCCGGCAATTACCATACGATCATCCTTGGGAATCTCGATTTAACGAACAAACGATCTCTAGTGTACTTGGAAATCGCCATACCAACGCTAACTTATGACGGTTAGTGACCGAAAATACGACGGAGGGAGATAGAGATAGATAGATAGACACTGTGTGTGTGTGTGAGAGAAAGAGAGAGAGAGAGAGAGAGAGAGAGAGAGAGAGAGAGAGAGAGAGAGAGAGAGAGAGAGAGAGAGATGAAAAGATCCATAGGATTCAACTGGTAGTTTAACCGGCTACTTTGTTAATACGAATAAGAAACCTGATAAAAGGATTAATAGTGAAGGTAATGTCATCGACCGATCGAATAACGATATCGAATCAGACTACCAGAGAAATTTATTAAAATTCCTTAACGGTCGATTGATCGTTAAAATTTTATTAGAAATTACTTGTTACCTCCCGTGCCGTTGGAGACGGGAAGACAAGGTGGGAGGGAGGGAGGTAGAGAAGATGGGTGGGAGGGGAGCGGGCAGGCGGGCGGTAGACATTAATGATGCAGACCTCGGCTTAAATACCCAAAATCCCAATCTCCACAGGCACATAAGTTATATATTACCTATGTAAGCGTTCTACTTCTCTCGGTTCTCTCTTGAATAACTAATTTAGCCAGACGCCTTTAAGGTGTTCACGAGGTACTCACGACTACTCTCCTGTGAATCGGATCATCGACCCATTACCTACCTCAAATGATATCCAAGTTGGTGACCCACTCTCTCTCTCTCTCTCTCTCTCTCTCTCTCTATCTATCTATCTATCTATCTATCTATCTATCTATCTATCTGTCCTTTTCTAATGTTTCGGACTTGTTTCATGTTGCTCGCGCAAAAAAAAAATTTAATCGAGCGTTACGTTGCTTTTTTACACCGCGCGTTTTTACCAAAGCAGATAAGGTTGGAATTAAGAGGAACTCGATCTCGAAACTCTTGGAATTTAAGAAACGACGAATGCTAATCAGACGGCGAGACAGAGCGTTAACTGGATTGCTACTAAGCCACTTATCCGGCTTCGATCCGGGATAATATATTTTATTTAACGGACCTGAAATAAACCCGTGAAAGATGTACGACGAAACCGTTCACTGTTTACGGCAGCGAAGCCGTAACGCTTCTTTCTTTTTTTGTTTGTTTGTTTTTGTTTTTCATTATCTCTTTCCTTTTTTCTTTCTTCTTTTTTTTCTTTCCTTCCCCTCCCCCCCCCCCCCTCCCCCTCCCCACCGTTAACTCTCTTCCTTCTTTTCGCCCGGGATTGTTAGCGATCTTCTTTCCCGATCGGATTGAAAAATACGCGAGGAGGACACATTTTCAGTCGAAGACGTAGATCCGTGGCACGACCAACGGAGAAAACGAATGAGAAAAAGTTGATGACGATAAAAAAGAAAGAAGCTGTGTCGAAGACGACGAAGACGACGGAGAATACGAAGGAGACGAGGAAGACGACGACGAAGAATAAGAAGAAGAAAAATAAAAAGAAGAAGAAGAAGAAGAAGAAGAAGAAGAAAAGTACAAGAGGTATTCTAACGCATCATTACAGCAAAGCCACGACTGGAGAGCTAGTTACCCGAGGTGTCTCCTCGTAAACACTCGACATTTACATAACGAGTGACATCTGCCGAGCCAATCATATACGGATACACGCCAACGTACATAACTGCGATACCACTTTATAATACATACGACGGTAGCATATCTTTTCTCTCTCTCTCTTTTTCTTTCTCTCAAGGAACCTGCTCCTTAGCCTTCACCTGGATCTATCATAAAAGTTAATCTTGAATGAATCGTCCGAAGAGAGAGAGAGAGAGAGAGAGAGAGAGAGAGAGAGAAAACTTACGAACCTTTCCCGAAATTTATGCCATCTCTTATAATAAATTCACGAACGGAAGAATACGAAATACTTGTTTTTCGAATGTTTTAAAAAGCCCCTACTTTTTATTTTTATTTTTATATGTGTGTGTATATATATATATATATATATATATATATATCCGCAAAATTAAAAAATTAACATCGATTATCCGTCAATTATTTTCCATAAACCACTATCGGAAATAATAACCATCAAAAAAATCTTCCCTCCTTTCTATCATCGTAGCAATATATTTATGTATTTATGAAAGGGAACGGCGTTGGTAAAAGTAAGTACCGTTAAAAGCAAAAGTTCGAGTTAGTTTAAGAGCTTCAAACTAGCCTGGATCGCTTTTGGTTAAAGTTTCTTGTCCCATTCGGTGTCTTATTCAGCGGTCCTCCAGTAAGGAAGTTCCAAGGATGGTTCAGTCGAGTCATAATTCGAATCGATAGCTGGGTATATAGGTATATTCGATCGTTATGGGCTACATAGAGAGAGAGAAAGAAAGAGAGAGAGAGAGAGAGAGAGAGAGAGAGAGAGAGAGACACGACCTAATTTGTCGGTGGTAGACGGTTAATTGGAGACAAAGGCAACGACGGTAGCAAGTGGTGAACGGCTTTCTCTCTCTCTCTCTCTATCTCTCTCTCTCAGGAGATCGTTTCTTCTCATCGAACGAGCAAGTATGAAACGCACCGCCTCTCTCGTAATCCTGGAGACGATGGCTTTTTGTCGGTACCACCTGTCGCTCGGACAACCGCCCTCGATCCTTTATTCCGATCATCGGCCCCGATCCGCTGTCATATTTCTTGCCGGGTACGATGCGCGACGAGGCAATTTAGAGGAAGGCCGCGAATCGAAAGCGAGACTACCAGCGGAACGGGCCCACGTTCTTAGCGTTAAACTCCCTATAACATTTTCTTTCGAACGAGACGAATTAGATTCGCGATTAGACACGATCGACGTTTAATACTTAACACATAACGTTATATACCTTCGTTCATATATATATATATATATATATATATATATATATATATATAGCGCGTTTATAAAAATGACGATTATATATATATTTTATATATATAGTTTTATATATATAAAACGAATAGCGCGTTTATAAAAATGACGATTTTATATGATCGCGCGATCGCGCGTACGAGTAATTTTTATGATCGTATAAATTTTTTACTTTGTTCCGTCGATCGTCGGGCACGATGATCTACAACGCGTGAAAATAATCTTATATATACGTATATATATATATACGTATGTATATATACGAATAATTGGTATTCGTGGAAGATCTTTCGTTCGGTATAAAAAATCTAGTCTAATATATTCGAATATAAGGGATGATAAATCGGAGAGATGGGTATGTGTAAGTGTGTAGTTATATATCTACGTACGCATACATGTACGTATGTATGTATTAACGATCATCGCGGGAAAACAGACGAGTCTCTAAACGATCGAGTAAGATACTACTCTACGGGTCAATGGACAATCACTGTTGAAGACAGCAAAACACATTGCACATACCACAATGTTACGTAGGACGCAAACGCTCGAACCGTTTCTGTTTTTATACAATCGGAATCGGCGATATGTACTTATATACTTACATACATACATACATACATACACACACACACACATACATACATATATACGTCCTTTATTCGAGACAACGACTCTATCGAATACCATTCGTAAAAAGTGTAACTGCAAATACGGAAAGAAAGGAAGAGAAGGAAATAAAGAGAGAGAG
>OU964981.1:2070258-2072758 GCA_918808275.2 Dolichovespula sylvestris
TTATTATTTTGCTCTTTTCCTTATTTTAATCGTTCTTCTTCTGTCACGGACGTAATAAAATTACGAATTAAATAATAATTATTCGTACGTTATACGTAATCAATGAAAGTTATTACTTTTGCTATTATAATAAATAATTATATTACGAATTAATATATACATATATATGTGCGATGAAAAGAAAATAGAATGGGATATTTCAATTTGCTGGTGTGCCGATCTTCAAAATCTCGTTGGTTTTGCCTTTAATGTCGAAATAAAATATCATTATACTTCTACGTTCTCGTAATATCGAAAAACTAGTTTCACCCGAACACACATACGTACGTCTAAAAACGTAATCGATATCGCGCATAAAATCAAGAAAGTTCTCGCTAAATCTGTTGCATGGTTACATATATAAATACGTACGTACATACGTATGATTAAAACGAGAGAGAGAGAGAGAGAGAGAGAGGGAGGGAAAGAGAAAGAGAGAGATCCTTGGTGATAATCTAACGAGAGAAATACGATTACGTTGGAAACGTTCGACGTCGGTAAAGTGCTAAAGCCAATTATTTCGAGACCTCTTTCCATGTAAACGGTTACCGATGTTTACGTATGTATATACACGTTCTATCCCATGTATTTATATATATATATATATATATATATATATATATATATATATATATATATATATATATAGCTAGATATTTAAGTATGTGTGCATCTATCCACGTATCTATGCGTCTAATATATACTTATGTATATATCCTACGTATGTACGTAGTAACGCGGTCCGACTTAAAACAAACGAACCTAATACGCGCCAGCTTTACCTAATTAAGGAAAATCAAGCAACTAGAAAGTCCTATGGGAAAATTCGTAAGCTAAAGGAAAATTTACCGTTTGCCGCGGCACGGCGAAATCTGTCGAAAACACACAAACTCTCGGCTCTTAGTTTCTGGTGATTTTCAATCGCTAAAGTAGCAGCTGCCCTGTGTACACGATTAGCGTTGCTCGAGATTAAACTAATAATTAAATTACAAGAGAAGGAGCGAGCGTCGGAGTGTAGCGGAACCGAAACATTGAACGAAGAGAAAGGATGGGATAGGATAGGGTGTAGGTAGGGTTGTTGGGTGGGGTGGGATAGAACGGGAAGGGGGAAAAAGGGATCGTACTCGCGAAGGAAACACCGTCTCGATGTCGTATGTACACGTACGTCGTTGTTTGGCGTTGTATACGAGACACTGGAAGGAGCTGGACGAGAAGGTAAAGCAGAAGGAGGTGAGTAAGGAGGAAGGGCCAGGGATGAGGGGGGGTGGGGTGGTGCTAACAGGGCAAACACGGAGCCAGTTAACAGCTCAAATATTTGTACCTGGCCGGATCCCAGGACGTTATCTCGAACACGCACAGTCTTCTACGAGAATGAGGAGGTAGCGGAGTATGATGAAAGTGCGAGGAAGAGGAGGAGAAGGAGGAGAGGAAGAAGAGGAAGAAGAGGAAGAAGAAGAAGAAGAAGAAGAAGAAGAAGAAGAGAACGAAGACGAGAAGGAGGAAGAGAGAAAGCTGAGCTCGATTCACATCTACCGGTGCAACTCGCTGCGCTATTAATGAAAGGCCTCCTTTCACGGCGAAGAAACGGCTGGAGACAATAAAAACACCGACTGAGACGTCACTTCTCTCTCTCTCTCTCTCCTTCTCTTCTTCTCTTACTCTATCTATCTATCTATCTATCTTTCTTTTACTCACCATCTCTCACATCCTAGTAACACCTTCGTCGCGCGCAAGGTGCAGCGAGAACGATTTCCTGTCGAGACGGCAGTCGTAACGATAATCTAATCTTCGTTTACATCCGCACCGAGCGGAGCCGGTTAGTTCGACTTTACCTTTACGCGAAGAGGACTTAGACACGACTGAAAGGACCTTCCAGTCAAAAGGCCTCGTTGTTTTCGAAATAGACAAGCACTTTTAGATCTTACGGTTTGTTTACACACGATATCACGAATTATTATACCCTTAGACCATATATATATATATATATATACTCGGAGCTCGTAACCTTGTAGTTGTTTTTCTTTAATTCTTTTTTCTTTTTTCAACGATGTTTTCATCCAACGAATCGTCTTACTCATCGACGTACGTATGTACCTGTGTACGTAATATACGTTAATACTTTGTATTATGAAAATCACGTGTTATCAGAGTAAATCGAGAAAGAAAAAAAGAAGAGAGAGAGAGACAGTGAACAAGAAGTTCGAAGAGATGAGAAAGAGAAAGAGAATGAAAGAATGAAAGAAAGGAAGAAAGAGAGAGAGAGAGAGAGAGAGACAGAAAGAGAAATTCTCTAATCGGTACTTCGATCACTGGATACGAGGGTAGTCGTGGTAGAGAAGCCGAGAAGGATAAATCGCGGTTATTAGCGCGAGATTACGTGGGTTTGCGCTCGGATTGGCTGCAACGTCGATGGGGCCAAATCCAAAATCTATATATCTCGTGGAGCTACCCCATCGGTAGG
>OU964981.1:2075258-2082758 GCA_918808275.2 Dolichovespula sylvestris
TCTCTCTCTATCTCTCTCTGTTTTACTCCACAACGTTTCACCGTCCTCCGACATTATCCGGGAGAGATCACCTTTTTACCGGTCGTTGCGACCTCGTCATTCCGCCCTTATCTCGAGACCCCCACGAGAGTAAGAGAAAAAGAGAGAGAGGAAGAGGAAGAGGAAGAGGAAGAGAGAGAGAGAGAGAGGGGGGGGGGAAGGAGAGAAAGAGAATACATAGAGAAAAGAAGAGTCCTCGCCCGAAGGGGAGACGTAGGAGACCGTGACGAGGTCGTCAAATCCGCAGGGCGATTGAAAATTATACAGGGATCAGCTTTTACGAGCGGACGCTTTAGCTCGCTGACGTGCCGACTCTTATAACAGAGACTCTTTGTGTCCTGAATCCTGCGACATTCAACTTCTAACATGTCTTCGACGTTAGTAGTCTTGGATAGGTTATAACGAAAGGATTCTTACATTAATGAGTTACCTCCTCCTCCTCTTACTCCTTCTCATCCCCACCTCTTTTTTTCATTTTATTTTTTTCCTTTTTTTTTTTTTTTTATTTTTATTTTTATTTCTGTTTCGATCGAATTCGACATTTGAAAGTGTCTGGAAACTACTTTCCGTTGGGATATTTCATTAAAGTACTAGGAGGTGCTAGAGTTAAATAATTATTCGATTATCCCCGACACTCTAACCTTCCTCCCCCCCTCCCCTCCCCTTCTACCACCCGCCCCGTCCCGCCCCGTTCTGCCCTTCCCCCTTTTTTTTCCTTTTGCCGCACATATACACGCGCGTTTACAAACGCATATAGTGTGTTGGTAATTGGTCTTTCTACCTCGGCGACGCGCGCTCTCGATGGGATTATAAATTACAAATTATACGCGGTGGATAGCGGCTCGTAAACGTCGCCTTTTCGAGCCACGTAATATTCATGAGATTTGCAAGCTGCGTTGTATAAAACGCGCGAAACGATGAGACCGGTGTGTATCTCGTTGGACGAGCACGCACCATACTCGATTTATTCCTAAGCGTTACGTCGGTCAGATCGATATAATGTGTGCGTGCGTGTGCGTGTGCGTGTGCGTGTGCGTGCGCGTCAGTGTCCCATGTGTGTCCTGCGTCGTGTGCGCGTACGTGTGTATGACTGCTCCATTAGCCAAGACTATATACACAAATAAGCTATATCACGTTGAAGCGAGACGTTAATCTCGATTTGATGGCTCCTCCTATAAATTGCTTTGGATTTACGTACTCGGATTTATCCAATTTTTTGTCCTCGCTTATTTCCATCTTCTTCTTCGTCTTATTATTTTGTTTTCTTTCGATAGACTCTCAAAAATATTTTCTCGAACGATAAGGATAAGAAGCTTCGACCTTCGATCGATCGATCGATCGATCGATCGATCGATACGTGTATACGTGTTAATCGAGAAATCATCCTTGCACGTGAGACTAATCGTAATTGTAAATGACACGAGTGTCGCTAAACGGCCTCCTTTTTCTTTTTTTTTTTTTTTTTTTTTTTCTCTTTGCATCGAACAAAGTCCTCGTCCAGGTGGAAAGGAGGAAAAAGAAAAAGAAAATGAAATGAAAATAAAAGAAAGAGAAGTAAAGAAATAAGATGGAGTTGCGATTGAGGTAAAAAAAGAGAGAAAAAAAGAGAACACCGTACTCGTTATACGTCTGAAACGATTATGCCGCTCGTAAAAGACCGATACGATAAATTCCATGACGTATTATCGCTGTTCATGACTGGTATCACATCGCTCGCGATATAATAATTATACGAATTATATCGGCAAGACATCGTTCTAATGCGATCAAAACATTCCTCACGTCGTTTCCCCAAGATAAACCAATCGCGAAGGATCGTTCTCCCTCCTTCCGTAGAAATGAGTTTGATCGCGTAAAGGAGAGAAATGTAACGAACGTGTTTGGGTATAATTAAAATTCATAGATAATTTATACCTACGTCCTTATCTTTCCCCCAGTTTCGTAACACGCAAAAATATCAACTCGAGATGATATTATCCGATGCCGACCGGTTTTCACACGTTCGGTTACCTCTTGTTAACGCATTCAATTTCGACGATAGGCCAATAATTCAACGAAATTTCGATCGGTCCTTGGACGGACGACGCACGTTGTAAAAAAAAAAATAAAAAAATAAAAAATAAAGAAAAAAAAAAAATCCAAATTATCGCACGATCGATCAAGCTTTCATTCTAATAAATTAATAGATATATTAACTTGTAACATTTTAAGTGTGTGTATATGTGTGTATGTATGTATGTACATATTATCGAATATAGAGAATTAACGTATTATTGTTGTTTCATTAAATTATGAGACGTTGAATACAAATTGGTGTGAACCGATGTCAGTGAAAAATTCGTAATTAAGTTTCGGTTTAAAACGAGACGGTATGAGAGAAAGGACGGACGACGACGAGGGGGTTGCTGTCTCGAGAGGATGTAGGAATAAAAAAAAAAAAAAAAAGAAGAAAAAAGAAATAAAAAAGAAGAGAAAGAAATCTCGGCACGGTAAGAGAGTAAGGGGAAAAAGAAAAAAAAAAAAAAAAAAAGGAACGGCGAGAGAAACGTTTCTTAATTATTTACGCGCCACTGTGCGGCAGCATTGTTCGTTCGCTGCACATAAACCGTACCGAATCGCGGCCGCCCTTTGCAGCCCTGTGCCGATGCCCGTTTTACGTCTTTAGTTTCGTGAATGGAGCAATTAGCATTCGGTGGCAGAGAGAGACTCGACCATTTAACGCGTATAGCCACTCACCTTAACGACATTCCCAATCGTTCCTTACGAATCTGTTCAGCGTTAAGAGTCTTTCTTCATATATATTTTCTTTTCTTTTCTTCTCTTCTCTCTCCCTCTCTCTCTCTCCTTTGTTTTCCGTTTACTCTTGTCCTTTTGTCCTTTCACATATTTTCTGTTTCATTTCATTTCATTTTTTTTTCTACTTTTTTGTTTGCTTTTTTCTTCCTCTTTTTATTTTATTCTTTTTTTAATGAAACATGTCCCTCTTTCATTATTACAATTATTTCCCCGTATCCCCCGAAATATTTTTCTCGATTCGCGTAACTCGAAAAGATAAAGAGGGGTGTGCACAGCTCCGAAGACAAAAGAAAACGAAGCGTTTATCCGACGTTGCTAGAAATGAATCGGCAACTTTTAATTAAGATGGTATCGTCCTCTCGTTTGCGACCACCCTCCCTCCCGCCCTTATTCACCCTCTTCAGTCTCTCTCTCTCTCTCTCTCTCTCTCTCTCTCTTTCTTACTCTTACTCTCTCTCGTTCGCGAGATCGCCGTATAAGATCGTCCAAGGGGTGGTTGCGCCCGGGACGCGGTTAGCATTCTTTTTGTTCATGCCAACTATTCATCATCGGTGACACTTTTCGAGATAGAGGGAGTTGCTTCTTCTTTCGTCCTCAACTACACCGTCTCCGAAAGCTTCGTGGCCCTTAGGGGCTTTCTTAATGGACCCCGAGCATCGTTCACCCTTCACCCCACCAGATCATCTCCCACCCTCTCTCCTTCACTCTCTCTCTCTCTCTCTCTCTCTCTCTCATCCGAGTCCTTTCTATCCTCCTTTCGTATACTTTAGCAAGGATTTTAATTTCCAGGCATCGCCCCTTCCTTCGCCACCCCCCCCCCATACCTCCACCCCCTACTACTACTCCCTTTTTCACTCGGAATAACTCGGCAAATTTCCAAGAGTTGGTACTTTGTGAGCCGTTGATGTTGTTGTTCTCTTTCCGTGGATCATTAAACGGCGAAATCTAAGGTCGATTGTAAAAATTATTGCCGACCATACCGGTTACGTAAATAAATAAAAAGGAAGGACTGTCATGGGGAAATAAGCTGTTGCCGTAGCCGCGACCGGCTGCCGCCCACCTTCCTTCCCCTCCCTCCCTCCCTCCCTCTCTCTATCTCTCTCTCTCTCCCTCCCTCCCTCCCTATCTCCCCTCCACGTTCAACGTCCCACTATGGCATTACGCAAAAATAACGGTGGTTAAACGGTCGACGGTCAAAGCGAGCGCGTTGAATCCTGTAATTATGACACGTCGTAAACTTACGGTCTTCCTTCATAAGGCCCTTGCCTCTTCCGGACGTTGAGAATGGAACTACCGAAACGCGAAGCGAAACGAGGTGGTAGGGCCCCTCCCTTTCTGATACACCCAAGTTAAACCGCAAAACTTTCGCGTGTCCGCAATTCACCCGAAAGAAAAGGGGGGAGAACGAAGACGAGACCAAAGAGAAAAAAAAAGAAAAAAGAAAAGAAACGAGGTGATAAACTCGACGCGTGATAGACGACGTATGAAACGAAAAAAAAAAAAAGAAAAGAAAAGAAAAAGAAAAAAGGAAAAATTGAGGGTATTATTGGGTGGGGGGGGGGGTGGGAGAAACTCGAGAAAAATACGCGTCCAAGGGTATTGCTTTATCGTGGGACGATTTGTTACGTCGAAAGAGAAAAAAAAAACAAAAAAAAAAGAAGAAGAAGAAGAAGAAGGAAGGAAAATATGAAGACCAAGAAAAACCAGCCTATGTGTGTCGTCGAGAAATAGGGGGGAGGGGGTGGAAAGAAAGAAAAAAAAAGAAGGAAAAAGGACGGAAAATAAAGGTACACCGCGAAAGTACTTACGTAGGGCCGGAATCGTGCTGGTGTTACGAAGCGTGCGTAAATAATAAATACCTATGTCTCTGGAGGTGTGCATTGGGGAGAGACAAACGGACAGACAGACAGAGACAGAGACAGAGAGAGAGAGAGAGAGAGAGAGAGAAAGAGAGAGAGAGAGAGAAAGAGAGTGAAGTATAAAATAACGTAATCATAGTAAGCGCGACGTGTGACGCGCGTGCCTTCGGCGAAGCGTGCGAGAAACGTCGGAAGACTTTTCCAACGTGCCAAGAGAGAATTTTTCCGGCGTCGTTTCGTTTCCCAAAGGAGCTCACGGTAGACCGCGTCTTTCCACTTTTCTCGCGGTCTTATTCTGGAAAGGCGAAAAGAAAGAGAGAGGGAGAGAGGAGAAAAAAAAGGAAGAAAAAAAAAATAAAACGAAATAGAAAAAAAAGAAAAATAAAACAAAAGAAAAGAAGACGGAGAGAGACGTGCGGTGGATCGAAGTCGAAAAAGAAGAGAGGTATAGGAGTCGTGCGGGAGAGGAGGGGGAGTGTGGGTTTTGGGTTCGGTTGGGATGAGGTGGGATGGAAAAAAAGTGGAAGACGAAGAAGGAGAAGATGGTGGAGGAGGAGGAGGAGGAGGAGGAGGGTAAGGAAGAAGAAGAAGAAGACACGACAGGCAGCGCTGCTGCAGGTGGCTGCTAACGTCCCACGGGAAACGCTGATAAAAACAAATGGCGCCGCGAAGAGGGTGGACTCGAGAAGTGGAAAGAGAGAAAATAAAGAAATTACTTGGTGCCGCGCCCCGTGTAAACATTGCCGATGAATGGACGAGAAGCTCGTCCTTTCCTTAGGGAAGTTTCTCCCTTCGCGTTCCTTTCCTTTTCGTTCCGTTCCGTTCCGTTCCGTTCCGTTCCGTTCCGTTCCTTTTTCCCCTATCTTTTCTTTTTCTTTCTTTTCTTCCCCTCCCACTATCCACCACCACCACCACCACACCCCCCCTCCTACCGCCACTTCTTTCCTTTTTTCATTTTTCTCCATCATTTTTTCCTTCTCCTTTCTTCCCCCGTTTCTCCTCCTTTATATCCTCTTTATCCTTTTCTCTTTTTTCTATTCTTTTCTTTTCTTTTCTTTTCTTTTCTTTTTTCTTCTTTTTTTTTTTCTTTCCGCGCGACTTTAATCAGTACCCGAGGTCCTTTCGACCGAGTGATCGATTATCATTGTCCTCCCGACAAAAATTTCCTCTATATAGCGTTACGTCGTTTCTTCAAACATTTTTTTTCTCCCCTCTCTCCCTCTCCCTCTTTTCTTTTCTTTTTTTGTTTTTTGTTCTTTTATTTTTCTTTCTTTTTTCCCTCCTCTTTCTTTCCTTCGCTTAAAAATATTTCACAAATATTATATATATATATATATGTGTGTGTGTGTGTGTGTGTTTGCGCATAGAGTATAAATATCTAAGAAGCTTTAATAATCTTTAATATCGCAGGTTTTGAAGAGTCAGAACAACGAAAATACTTCCGTACTCTCGAAAATGATAATATAAAGTCGACCATTCGTTCTCGTTACGATGCTTCATATAACTGTATCAAAAAAACAAAAGCTGCAGCGGAGCAACTCCATAGAATATTTAAGCTTCAATTTCATACCTTCACGGTGGGTGTCTTCGCTGCCGGAGACATATTAAAAAAGAGAGTAATAAAGAATGACGAAGAAGAAAGAGAGAGAGAGAGATAGGGAAGAAATTGCAAATGGAGGGCAGACCGTATTCGTTTGGCTCACAATATATTCGAGGGTGTCGAAGCAGTCAGACTATTTTTGTCTTTTCTTTCTGTTTTTACCTCTGACGCGTTATATGTGATTATTATTCATTATACATACATACATATATACATATATATATATATATGTGTGTGTGTGTGTGTGTGTGTGTGTGTGTATCTTTCTCTCTCTCTCTCTCTCTCTTTAAAAAACAAATCTCTCAGAGTCTCCTACCATATATGTTCTCGCATTTCTCGCGAGTTATCGGTAGACACGTGGAAAACCCCGTTGAATTGCAAATCGTGCAAGACGTTGAAAGGCAAGTAAGAGAGAAAGAAATAGACGGATTGTCGGACGGCAAGAGATATTTCGCATGCATAGTCACCCTCTACCGACTTCTTCTTTTTTATTTTTATTTCTTTTTTTTTTTTTTTTTTTTTTTTACCATTTTCTTTTCATTTCCTATTCTTTCTTTTTTCGACAGAGAGAGAGAGAGAGAGAGAGAGAGAGAGAGAGAGAGAGAGAGAGAGAGAGAGAGAGAGAGGGAAGAGCACTCTTATGCCAAATTTTCCCTCTCCCTCCTCACCCCACCTTTCCTTCGTCTTCCTTCCTTTCTTTTTCTTCCAGCCCTTTCGTCATTCCCCATCCGTCTTTCTCCGTCATATCGTTACGGTTATGGCATTAGGCACACGAGGCAAAGTACAAACGGTTATTTCGGTGAAACGAGCTCTCGCAGGGCGCAACGCAGGAAATATTTTCTCTGTTTGGAGTGAGGGAGGAAAAGAGTGAGAGTGAAAGTGAGAGAGAGAGAGAGAGAGAGAGAGAGAGAGAGAGAGAGAGGAAGGAAGGGATGATAACGGGATAACGTTACGAGGGGTTGAGGGGTAAAGGATCCATCGAATTTTCCGGTTACAAGTTCGAAAGCGGTATAAACCTCGCTTTCTCTCTTTTTCTTTCTTTTCTTTTCTTCTTTTTTCTTTTTACCTTATTCTTCCGAGAAAGATAAAACTAACACAACGTGGATAGATTATAGAGATACTTTGTTTGCTTTATCGACGACACCACGCGTGTTGATTTATCATTATTTTCTCTCTCTCTCTCTTTCTATCTCTCTCTCTCTATAC